>JACYXH010000690.1:2090000-2185000 GCA_026745465.1 Lota lota | reverse complement strand
ACCATAGGGTGGTAAATAGACTGCAGGTCAGACTCCCCCACCACCACCACCACCCCTTCCCTCTCTCTCTCTGTCGCTCAGGGTTAGGAATGCCTCTGCCTGATAATTGACCGCAACTCGGTGGTCGGCAGTGGAATGTGTCATCTCCAACTACAAGGTGTGCTGTCGCATTAGGCCTAGTAGGACTACCTAGTGTGTATTTCTGTCGCAGGGTCCAAAACCTCACCGTTTCACACTGCTAGATGCATATGTACTCGTTCTCAATTTACATTATGGAAGCACTCGACTTGCGCTCAAAGCTGCAGCTTGCATTATGCCATAGGCCTATGGTGGATTCTGTCTCGATATCCGTTCGATCCCAAAACATCAAATATATAGGCATAGGTGAAGCATAATTTATAGGAGCACGGTCATCGTCCATAAAGGATTGGCCTACAACTCAATCGGCTTCAGAAGGCCTATTGATCACCCTAAATTGATCCAAGGAAATGTGGTATTTTCATTCCATTTGCATTGTGTGCTACATGATTACACCAGCGAAAGCTTTTATGCGCACACGAACATGTTCTTACAGCAGGACACATCGCGGATTCCATGTCCTAATCCAAGGCAATCTATTACATAACCGGCTGACATTTCATACAATGATGATGATGCCCTAATGATACAAATAAAATAAAAGCACAAAAATCATGCGCGCTTACTTTCCCAGTTCCTCGAAGAGCTGATATTCATCAGTAAATCTTGTGCAGATCGTTAATGCCATCCTGACAGCAACGCTCGGGGTGCTTGGAGACGCGTTTAAGGTGCTCACAAAATCCACGTCTTCAACGCCGCCCGATTTGTCCTGAACCTGCAAGCCAAAACGGAGGGATTCATGCAAAGCTAAATCGCATTGACAGGAGCCTTGGCAAGATGATATTGAGGGAAGATGTGTCGGTTTGGTGGCTTCTAGCCGGACAGAGGATTTCCAGTGTTCTGCCGTATATGGGGTTTGTCTTCACATGCGGTGATTTGTCACAGATCAGTCGCGTAGTATTTGGTTCATTTCCATATCTGTCGTATGTACATCCCCCAGTTCGACTAGTCTCTGTGCGCGCATCAGACGCCGCACTACCGTATCCAACCCCCACTGCGAGACAGGTCCCGCCCCCTCTGTAAGCGTCCTAAACAGTATTATTATTATCCTTATCATGCTTATCATTATTATTATTATTATTATGGTGTCAAGAACCGGACTGAAAGTGCGAACAACCAATTTGATTGGTTTATGTTTTCTTTTTGTTTGTTTTCATTATATGATATGAAATAATTTTCCACTTTTGTTACTATTTGATGATTGGTATCCCGTTATTGCGTGATGTGTTTTGGTTTCCAACTTCACTTGTGGTGGCACTCGCATTGGATTAAAACGGCTGCCAAATGTCTAGATGTATGTCCGTTTATTCGTCCGTTTATGCCAGTGAAGATTGTCCTAGAAACCAAGGGCATGTATCCAGTTAGAAATGAAGCAGTAGGCAGCTCCTTAACACTGCGAATGCTCACGGTTGGATCAGAAGGCCAAAGTCAGCCACAGCTGCAGTTGTATTCTTGGGGGGGTTCTCCGTGTGTGCAAGTGGTCACTGCTCCTAGCCAGCGTGCGTAGTTTGCATAATCCGATTTTCTTTTTGAATGGAGCTTCAATCCTCCCAAAATGATTGGAAAGTTAACAATTTCAGTTTCAGTGGTTGCTTAACATGTCGATAGCTCTGCCTTAATAACAATGACTTATCTATACTATACAACTATATGTATTTTGGGGCGGTTATCAGATCAGTTGTTTGTTTTTGCAGGACGGCCATCATGAAAACCATGTGCTACTATGAAATAACGTGACCCCACTGATATTGTGTCAGCTTTTTCCTCAATGTGTGTAGCATGAATCTGTGACATTTGGGTCATGTGCAGATGAACACCTTACAGCTATTCCAAATAAGATGTCAACATATAGTTTGTGCTGTTGTTTAACTACTTGAATGTGTCATTTATTTATATAGTGTGGATCATATCGTCCAATTTCATTGCTTAACACAGAAAGCAAAGTTATTGCTAAGGTGACGCCTCGAAGCCTCGAAGACATTATCCCTCTGATTATTTCTGAGGATCAGAGTGGCTTCGTCAGGGGTCGGCATTCATTCTCCAAAGCTCTTCTCTCCCTCCTGAGGCCATTGTCTCCTTAGATGCAGAGAAGGCCTTCGACCGTGTAGAATGGGCGTATTTATTTACAGTTTTACATAAATTTGGATTCGGCTGCTCTACTCCTCCCCCTTGGCTTGCGTCACTACCAACTCTATACACTCCCCATACTTTCCGCTATCTAGGGGGACACGCCAGGGATGCCCTTTATCCCCACTACTCTTCGCCGTAGCAATTGGACCGCTCTCCATGGCGCTCAAGGCCTCACCCCGTTTTCAAGGTATCACGCGCTATGGTATTGAGCATAGGGTATCCCTTTATGCAGATTATCTTTTGCTCTATATAACAAACCCGTTGTCTTCTATGTCCCCAATTGAAACTATCCTTAGGGACTTTGGATCATTTTCAAGCTACAACTTACATTTTCAGAAAAGTGAATGTTTCCCAATTAATACTTCGGCTCAAAACATTATTCAATTCCTTTTTGTCTGTCTAAGCCAGGCTTTAAATATTTGGGTATCAAGATTACACACACACTACCCTCCCTTTTTGAGGCCAACTTTGCCCCACTAGTATCCAACATGAGGTCAGACTTTCAGCGTTGGAGCAGTCTACCGCTTTCACTCTCAGGAAAAGTGCAATGCGTTAAGATGAACATCTTACCCAAGTTTCTGTATGTTTTTCAATGCCTTCCTCTTTTTCTACCAAAGTCTTATTTTCACACAGTAGATCAGGCAATCACTACATTTATTTGGGGGCGGGGGGGGGGGGGGGGGGGTTCTAGAATCAGTAAAGCTAGTCTACAGAGACCAAGAAACTGTGGCGGTCTCGCGCTCCATAATTGTATGCACTATTACTGGGCTGCCAACTTACAAAAACGTATTTACTGGTTACAAACCCCTGAGAATAACTGGTGTAGCCTAGAGGCGCAATCATGCCATTCATCCTCCCTGTCTGCACTGGTTTACTCCTCTCCCTCTGTCTCCCTCCCGTCACTCCTCAAACCCTTTGGTACTGTCCACTTTAAAGATATGGATACAGTTCTGCCGCCATTTTATGTTTTTCTCAGCATCTAGTTTGAGGCCTGTTAGCAATAACCACTTATTTACTCCCTCCATTTTGGACTCAACCTTTACTCTCTGGAGCAGATTGGGTATCAATCGCTTCAAAGACCTCTATGATAGTGATATTTATTGTAGCGTTTACTCTGTATGTCTTAAATTTAGTTTTCCACACTCAAATTTGTTCCGTTATCTTCAGGTCCGTCAATTCGTACGTACAAAGTTTGACTCCTTTCCCAGGCCCCCTCAAGAATCATTATGGGACAGCCTTTTTAAGCTGTCTCCTACTCAGAAGGGGCTTGTGTCAGAAATGTATCAAAACACCATGTCTTTGAACAAGGAAACAGTCTCCAAGTCAAAGTCCAGATGGGAGGGGGAACTGGGGATGGAGCTGGTGGAGGACTGGTGGGAGGTGGCATTAGACAGGGTGAACTCTTCATCATCCTGTGCTCGACTCAATTTGATCCAGCTAATGGTGGTGCACAGAGCTCACTTCAGTAAATGTAAACTGCAGGAAATGTACCCTGATTTTGATCCCAAATGTGATCGTTGCTGGCAGTCCACAGGCAGACCTTTTACATATGTTCTGGTCTGGCCCAATGCATGTATTTTTGACTCCAACGAGGCTGGCATGATTGCTTTCACAACACTTCTGGCCAAGCAAAGGATACTCCTAGCCTGGAAATCATCTGCTCCCCCCCTTCCCCATTATCTGCCTGGTTGAAAGATGTGATGTCATTTTTACATCTAGAAAATATAAAGTTTATGCTTAACGGGTCTAGCGAGCGTTTTCTAAACAAGTTGCAACCCTTTGTCTCCTATTTTAATGGCTTACCTGTTCTTCCTAATTGCCTACGTTTATACATGATATACTTATTTATTTCATTGTTAGTATTATTGTATTAGTTCTCGTTGGTTATCGTTGACTTCCCCTTGTCATTATTATTATTTATCTATTTTTATGTATGTATTTTCATTTAAAACAAAATTGGTAATGTGTGTTGTTGTGCAGTGGTTGGGTGGGGTGGAAGGGTGGGTGGGGGGAAAAGAAAATATGAAATAAATGGTGACCGGTAAAGCCGGCATTGTGTTTATTGTTTGCTTATACTTTTCACCAAAAGAAAAATGATTATAAAAAAAAACAAAGAATATGTCATTTATGGTATTCATTTATACTGTTATGCCTTACAGATTCTTTACAAAATACAAAGTTACTTTTGCGAAGGCCAACTGGCTACTCATGCATGTATTGCTGAACCTATTACTGCAATATCAATTTGTTCAGGTCAACAGAACTTTGCTTCCTCTTCTTTTTAAAAGCATATCCAGCATTTGTGCTGGTTTATAGGCTAAGTATCAGCCTATACGTCTAAACAAATGTTGCCACGGATTCAAAATAATTCCAGTAATTTCTCTTGTACTGTTGGAAGGCACACATTCACACGAAATTCTCATCCCAAAGATGACAGGATAAGAGGCAGTTGCCATCAGCTTAGACAGATTTAGATTAAATTTTCTTCATTCGGTGTCAATAATACTGCAGGATCTTTAAAGAGGATATTACAGTATGTAATTGTTCATGATTTCTAGAATGTAAAAAATAAAATAAAAGAAAAAAAATGTGATACGTTTCTCTGCATCTCATGCGTATCTTCAGTTACAACCATAACACACAGCTTGACTTTCTTATACACTCAAACCCACACCATTTATTAAACATACATGTCATATCATCTGCCATGTTTCAGCATAATTACACAGACGTATTGTACAACAACCTTGATAATAACAGTCTAGTTCTGTGTTTATATTTCCTCTACCACAGCAATTTAAAATCCAAATATACCAAAGTCCTCTGTAAGTACTTTGGCAGAAACAAACATGTTTTATTAATTCAACCCATGCACTGACTTATCTCTGGTTGCAACATCGGAATAACTGGAATGAGTTATTTCAGTGTTGGAAAAAGCTTCTTTCTTCACAAATGTGTCATAGCCATTGGAGCATTGTTCTATAACAAGTCTGCTCGCTCTCGTTCCGAAATCTCCAGGTGTTCTCCAAGATCACCATTGTAGGTCTCCCCACTTTGCCAATACTATAACTTTTTTTTAACGTATATGAATAGTACATTTAATTGTGTATGCTGATGGTGCCAACTTTCTTCTTTCATGAAACAAGACTGAAGGAGATTGGCCCAGATCATCCACAGTCTCATTTCCACGCAGGGTAAGAGGGTGCTTATAGCCATGTGTGTATTTTGTTATGCCCTCCTGACACCTCGGTAAATCTGTGCTTGTAAATGTGATAGACCTACTGATTATGTTGTTTTGTAGGTCTGCTTAATGTTCGAGACTGAAGCACAACTTCACAATCATCAAACTCACCCGCAGTTAGGCTTTCACCGGCTACATTAGGTCACTGGCGATATTATCCAGAGGGTGGCAGTATTTCATTGAGATATAAGTGTATGTGTGTGTGTGTGTGTGTGTGTGTGTGTGTGTGTGTGTGTGTGTGTGTGTGTGTGTGTGTGTGTGTGTGTGTGTGTGTGTGTGTGTGTGTGTGTGTGTGTGTGTGTGTGTGTGTGTGCGTGTGTGTGTGTGTGTGTGCGTGTGTTTGTATACATGGTATACGAGGTCAAAAGACAAGGTTACCCACCAGCATTAGGAGGACTCGGATTACGAGGACAATTGCCTTGTCCTCGTAAATTTGTCTGTTATTTGACTGTAGAACACAAAATGTTATGAAAACATGAAAAAAAATATTTTGCTTGCAAAGAAGGCGTTCACTGGAGCTTCACGTCTCGCATTTGGTGTGGAGTGAGCAGCTCAAGCAATTCAAAAGTAAGTCAAGTCCATCTTAAATGTTGATTTACTGCATGAGTACATTATTATATCTCTGTGTTATTTTTATTATATTATTTTTGGTTGAATCTAACATTAGCAATGTTCGATTTGCGATATATGTTGCGATTTGCTTGGCTGCACAATACAGTGTCTTTACATGCTTATGTATTACATGAGTACATAACTATATCTCAGTGGTATTCATAGAACTGTATTATTTGTATTAAAATCAGCAAATGCATGTTACTGTGCATTGAAGGTTAAGTCGTCGGCGCTACTACGCACTACTACGCACTACGAACAGCTAGGTAGCTGTTCGTTAGATGCGAAAACTAACGTTAGCAATTACACAGCAGTCTAGGCTGGAAAACGATAGCAAGTTGACTTTTATAAATGAATGATTACGCTATTTGACCGATTTACTTGGTTGTATAATACAGGCTGTCTTAACATGCGTAAGCATTGAACAGTGAAAAAGATCGCTACGTTATAGATTCAGACCATGTTGTATGGTCAAGCTTCTTAAATGCGATCTATCATCATCCCAAACCTAAAATCCTAATAATCATCGAAGTAAAAAGTCTCCACAATTATTTCCAACACGAAAAAGGTACCTAATCAAATGCAATGTTTTGTTTTTATTATTACTTTGTATTACTTTTGATGGCACTCTGTCTTAGTGGACCAAAGCATCAGCCCTCATACCCAGCCAACAGGTTTAACCTGTACTAAATGGGTTGCACCTGATCCTTTTCCATTCGTGGCCTAACAGTAGCCTAGATGATCAGTTGCCGACAGCTCATCCATTACATATGCGTTTAGTCAAATATTTCAACAAACTTGGTCAGTCGGGGCAGTCTTAATACAGTCCTTTTTCCTATAAACGGGAGCTTTAAGCAATAGACTCACGCAATGGCCAGATTCATAATACTACAGCAACAATAGCTAATGGAATGAACAGCACAAGCTATAATTTGCATGTGAAACAAAAACAGTCTATTACAGCCTCTTGTACCCGGTGTTCATAGATACAGATAGCTACAGTAGCACGCCACATGAGCCAGGATATTAATGTTTTGTGGATGTTTTTTAAGACTTATAGATTATCTGTGCACACTGCTCCCTGCCTGCTATTATCGCAATCCAAATAGTATGTTGGTTTGTTGATTTTTCTTTGTGACTCTGTTATATTTCTTTACTTTAGTGAATAGAAGAATTCGGACCAGGGGCCAGGGACTGACTCCTATCCAGGATGCAGAATTTCATATAAAGTTAGGGAGAGACATGGAAAACATTTATTCAAAATGGATCAATGACACCAAAGGTAAGTGTGTGTCTATAACCTAATCTGCAGTAGTATCAAGAGCTCTTGAACTGTACACATATGCACCTCCTGATTTGTGTCCTACATTTTACGTGATGCCCCAGGGCTAACATCTTTATTATCCAATCAGATTCAATTTAAACCTGTGACATCACCAAAAGCCAAGCCATTGCAGCTCAACAATACAGTCTGCAAAATGCTGGCTACAAGTCGAACTCATAGGAGGAAATTACTATTTATGCTTTATTGACTAATTCTTGACATGACATTGTGATCTACTACTGAAGTTTGCATGTATAAAGAAGTGTATATTCTCATGACCTGTATAATGATCAGAGGTAAAGTAACCATTTACATTTTTCCCAATAGGACGTGGTGTATTTACAAAATAATTTATTAGCAAAGGCGCATTCATCCTTGAGTATAGAGGAATCCTAAATAGAAGCAAGGAGTTTGTGAAATGCAATACATCCATATGCATACAACTTCAGGCATAATGGAATAGATTATTGGTGAGTAAAATTTCATATGTTTTTCCCTGAAAAACTGTCGCAGGACAATGCAAAAGTTCATAGCCCCTTTTCATTTTTAGCTGCACCAAAATAAATCATAACTGTTATCTAATTAGTATTTTAGTTTGTTCAAACTTAAAAAAAAGATGGACTAAAGATGGATGTGAAATGTTATACTCAACCTCTGTAATTTTATATTCTTTAGCATTGATGCTCCAAGTGACAATGGCTCACTTGGGAGGCTGGTCAATGATGACCCAAAACCAAACGCCAGGATGAGGAAGATTGTTATTGATGACATCCCCCGCCTTTGCTTATTTTCGATAATGGATATAGCTAAGGGACAGGAAGTAACATATGACTATGGAGGAGTCAACCTGTCATGGCGTTTATACAACAAGCAGACACAGAAGAAGGTATGTTGGGTAGATACTATTGTCAATCTCACTTAATGTATTTTTAGTAATTTACTTTATTTCTGTTTGTGGTCTCTTCCGTAGCCTTTATGTACGATTATTCCATTGTAGATTATATTCATAATTATTGGCCGATACCAATGTGGTCACCATTACATTGTTCACCCCTAAAGTATGCATTGTGTACGCTCAGACAATCTCATTTTCCCTTCAGAAAATGAGGTCTGGATCTCAACAGCATATTGAGGGGACCTCTGGTGTGAGTGACACCCCCATGAAAGACTGTGAGGTAGGCTGTATAGACTTATAGGTGTGCTGGAGTTTAGGAGTTTACCTACTTACTCCACATCAAATAGACGGCCCCTCAGATCTCTACCATATGAAGGCTATGTCATATTTTATTTGTAGGTCAATAGTCCATTATTCAGTAAAGTTGCATGATTCAAAACGGTATACACCACTATGGCCAATGTGTTTGTCAGTCTGCATCATGTTTGTGTATTTTTTATTATGGTTTAGGAGGACTTCATGTAGTTAACACTATGGCCTGTGTGTCAGACTGCATCATGTTTGTGTATATTTGATTATGGTTTATTAGGACATGGTTGGGATTAGGAGGACTTCATGTAGTTAACACTATGGCCTGTGTATGTCAGACTGCATTATGTTTGTGTGTATTTTATTATGGTTTATTAGGACATGGTTGGGGTTAGGAGGACTTCATGTAGTTAACACTATGGCCTGTGTGTCAGACTGCATCATGTTTGTGTAAATTTGATTATGGTTTATTAGGACATGGTTTGGTTTAGGAGGACTTCATTCAGTTAACACTATGGCCGTATGTCAGACTTATGCTTGTGTAAAGGAGATTATGGTTTAAGAGGACATTGGTTAGTTGACTAGGACTTAATGTACTATACATACTGTACAATATTGCCTATGTGTAATTTACAGTACATGACTACCTATATCATCTTATACAGTTATGGGTTTAGAGCAGTGGTATCCATATGTGTGCCATGGAGGTCTGAGTACATTCATGTTATCATTCCAACACAAGTATACACCAGCTGATTTCACCTAATAGCTCTCTCTCAACCAGAAAAAGAGAGGGAAATAATTAGTTAACTATGCTTGTGTAGTGTTATTACAATGGTCATGTGAATACTGTCTGACTTCCATGATGCAATACTGCTATTTTAGAAGACATGGTTTTGTGAACTAGGATTGGCTGATATATTTGAGAGGATACCCTAATCAGAAACTCATTGAATGTCGTTTTAGTAATTTACTATATTATTGTCTTGTCTGTATTCCATATGTTAGCTTTTCTCATTGTAGAATAGATATTACAATAGAAGATCATATGATTTCTGTAACATTTCTACAGTATTTTTTATGTCAAAATGTAAATGGTTTGTGTATGCTCAGACAATCTTTTTCCCTTCAGAACATAATGTCTGGATCTCAACAGCATGTTGAGGGGACCTCTGGTGTGATTGACACCCCCATGGAAGACTGTGAGGTAGTCTGTATAGACTTATAGGTTTGCTGGAGTTTAGGATTTTACATACCTAATCCACATCAAATAGACAGCCCTTCAGATTTCTCAGTGTTACCATTTCAAGGCTTTGTCACAGTTTATTTGTGTGTAAACAGTGTGCAAAACCTATAAATCAGTATACATTGATTAGGGCGTATTGTTTTGTGAAAGCACAAACATTTCTTAAAATTAGTTTGTTACTGCTTAAGAAATGCACAAGAAATGCTTAAAATGTGTTTGTTAAATAATTACATACAAGACATTCTGTTTGTAAACAAATGCTTATTTCCCTTCCTGATATTAGGAAATTGTTTCAAGATTTTGGAGGATTCATTTATGCGGACAGAACAGAATAGCAACCATTAAAACCATGTTTGTAACTTACAAACAATTTTACAAGCAAAAGTAAATCGTACATTCATACCCTTTTGTGCATTTCTAAGCATATTTGTACCTGATAGTAATGCTTAAACAAAACATTTATTTAAATTACAACCGCAAGTATTATCTATCTGAATTAAATATTTCAGGGATGTATATCTAATTCAGAAGATTCAAATGCAATTTAACTACATCAAACCAAATACAATTTTGTGTTCAAGTTGAGAAGCATTGAATCATGATCTCACTTGTTAAAAGGGAAAATATTTCTTACACAAAGATGAATTTTTACCAATAGGAAATGCAGAATGGATCATATCATGTAGCTGATGGTCCCGCAAAGCATGTGAGCTACTACACTAAAGATACTGGTAAGTGTTGTGTAAATATAATGCATTAGTTAAAGAAATTATTTGACTGGGTTAATTTATGTTACTTATCACATAATAGTTCCATAGTTCTACAAATTTCTGACTTGGGCCCGTATTATATTAATAGTTTGAAACTGCTTAAGTGGCTACTAAGTGATGACAGTGATGTAATGTTTCTAAAAAAAGTTACTCCAAAAGATTTCAGATTATAAAGGGGATTATACTATCTATCACTGTTCTGTGGTATAACTTTCTAGATCAAATTACCTATTTTCCCCTTGTACCAGAGAGAAGACATGATAAAATGAATATAATTTGTCTGTTACTTTTTTCTATTTAGACTGTGAGAGGCATTTTGTTTTTCAAGAGCAAATATCTTCTTTTGAGAAATGCTTGGTTTGCGGTGGGCCATTCTGCTCGCTGAAGTGGCATGGGCTGAGATGCAAAGGTTAATGTCAAGATCATTGTTTTGTCTATGATTTTAAAAAACAAAGATCCACCCAGTGTAATATAACACACCAGTGCAATATAATTAATCTGAAAGTCGACACTGGAAAGTATCGGTGCATAATTGTTCACAATTCAAGATTCCTATTCATTAAGTTCCATATTTATTCATTTCAGTGTACTTATTACTTTTATTTCTATGATGAACAGATTACATTTTATACTGTAAAAATCCCCCATTCATCTAAAATGTGTATTCATGCACCATGGAAAGTTCTTTGTACTTCAAATTGTACCGAACAATGTCTGTTATGAAATCAAAATCAAATTAAATTGAACTGTTGTTAAACAATAATATATTATTTTCCAGTTTGCTCCTCTGTGTGGCATTCATACTGTTTCAAGAGATGGAGAACATGTGTAAGTTTTTCTTTTTTAAGACAAAATTCCATCTAACCAATTGTGACTGAAATGGAAATGTTATAGTTTATATGCTCTGATAGAAGGTCTCTAACATTTTTGTTTTTCAGAGAAAATCTGATAACAGTCAAGAGGAAGAAGAGATAATGTCGTCGGGGGAAGAATACATCCCCTGCTCTACATCTAATTCTGGATCTGAGAATGAATTTGAACGTCCAGTTACGAGTCCAGTAAAAACCAAAGCACCTGCATTCAAAGAAAAAGCAACTAGCTACCTGGAAACTCAAATAGAGACTCCTGTGGACCCAGCAGTGACATGTGAACAGAGAGATAACCACCAAAAGCAGACAGGTGACACCTGTGACCAAGCAGATTCAGCTACCATAGCAGAAAGTGGACCTGTGGACCTGGCTGTGACTTGTGAACAGAATGAAAATCTCCAAAATCTGACAAATTTCACCTGTAACCAGGCAGATTCAACCACCGTAGCAGGAAGAGGACAGAATTTCTGCTTCGTCTGTGGAGAGGCTCAATCAAAGATAGCCAGACACTTTAAAGTTCATGTAAATGAAGATGCAGACATTGCGAAAGCACTGAGCTATCCTGCAAGGTCAAACCAAAGAAAGGAACTGCTGGAGATCCTTAGAAATAGGGGTAACTTTAAACACAATAATGATGTCATGAAAAAAGGAAAGGGTGTTTTGAAAGTTAAAAGAAGAGGTAAATCTGAAAACGGAAAATATGAGTATTGTATCCATTGCCATGGGATGTTTATGCGACAAGAGCTCTGGAGGCATATGAGAAGATGCTTCTTGAAATCACAGAAAGAAGATGAGGATCAGAAGGGCAGAAAAAGAGTTCTGACCATTGCAGCACTGGGAAAGTCTTCTGTTTCTGGAGTCTTTGAGGAGGGCATTTTAAAGATGTTGAGTCGCATGAATGATGATAATATTGCTCGTGTGGTCCGCAATGACTTTGGCCTCCTACAGTTTGCCAATTCTCTTTATAACAAACATGGACAGGACAGGTCAAAGCACAAATACATACGCCAAAATATCCGTGAGCTTGGAAGATGTTTAATCACTCTACGCAAGACACGTCCAGATATGTCCCTGGAGGATGCAGTAAAGCCAATACATTTCATGGATGTTATTAAGGCTGTAAAAGAAACAGCAGGCTTCACTCCCTTTTAAAAGTGAGTGAAATATTTCATTGTCACGCCCTCATGACTGAAGACACTGAACTTGCACAATGTACTAAGGCATTCCGGAAGTTATATCAAACAAAGTGGTCTGAGTACATATCCCACACTGCTCTATGCACAATTAGCGAGTCCAAATAACTGCTCAAAAAAATAAAGGGAACACTTAAACAACACAATGTAACTCCAAGTCAATCACACTTCTGTGAAATCAAACTGTCCACTTAGGAAGCAACACTGATTGACAATAAATTTCACATGCTGTTGTGCAAATGGAATAGACAACAGGTGGAAATTATAGGCAATTAGCAAGACACCCCCAAAAAAGGAGTGGTTCTGCAGGTGGTGACCACAGACCACTTCTCAGTTCCTATGCTTCCTGGCTGATGTTTTGGTCACTTTTGAATGCTGGCGGTGCTTTCACTCTAGTGGTAGCATGAGACGGAGTCTACAACCCACACAAGTGGCTCAGGTAGTGCAGCTCATCCAGGATGGCACATCAATGCGAGCTGTGGCAAGAAGGTTTGCTGTGTCTGTCAGCGTAGTGTCCAGAGCATGGAGGCGCTACCAGGAGACAGGCCAGTACATCAGGAGACGTGGAGGAGGCCGTAGGAGGGCAACAACCCAGCAGCAGGACCGCTACCTCCGCCTTTGTGCAAGGAGGAGCAGGAGGAGCACTGCCAGAGCCCTGCAAAATGACCTCCAGCAGGCCACAAATGTGCATGTGTCTGCTCAAACGGTCAGAAACAGACTCCATGAGGGTGGTATAAGGGCCCGACGTCCACAGGTGGGGGTTGTGCTTACAGCCCAACACCGTGCAGGACGTTTGGCATTTGCCAAAGAACACCAAGATTGGCAAATTCGCCACTGGCGCCCTGTGCTCTTCACAGATGAAAGCAGGTTCACACTGAGCACATGTGACAGACGTGACAGAGTCTGGAGACGCCGTGGAGAACGTTCTGCTGCCTGCAACATCCTCCAGCATGACCGGTTTGGCGGTGGGTCAGTCATGGTGTGGGGTGGCATTTCTTTGGGGGGCCGCACAGCCCTCCATGTGCTCGCCAGAGGTAGCCTGACTGCCATTAGGTACCGAGATGAGATCCTCAGACCCCTTGTGAGACCATATGCTGGTGCGGTTGGCCCTGGGTTCCTCCTAATGCAAGACAATGCTAGACCTCATGTGGCTGGAGTGTGTCAGCAGTTCCTGCAAGAGGAAGGCATTGATGCTATGGACTGGCCCGTTCCCCAGACCTGAATCCAATTGAGCACATCTGGGACATCATGTCTCGCTCCATCCACCAACGCCACGTTGCACCACAGACTGTCTAGGAGTTGGCGGATGCTTTAGTCCAGGTCTGGGAGGAGATCCCTCAGGAGACCATCCGCCATCTCATCAGGAGCATGCCCAGGCGTTGTAGGGAGGTCATACAGGCACGTGGAGGCCACACACACTACTGAGCCTCATTTTGACTTGTTTGAAGGACATTACATCAAAGTTGGATCAGCCTGTAGTGTGGTTTTCCACTTTAATTTTGAGTGTGACTCCAAATCCAGACCTCCATGGGTTGATAAATTTGATTTCCATTGATAATTTTTGTGTGATTTTGTTGTCAGCACATTCAACTGTGTAAAGAAAAAAGTTTTTAATAAGATTATTTCATTCATTCAGATCTAGGATGTGTTATTTTAGTGTTCCCTTTATTTTTTTGAGCAGTTTACAACAAACCAACCAAATTACCACTGACACAAGATATCCAGGCACTTACCAAGCATTTACAGCAGCACACAGAATCTGCCTTCCCAGCCCTCAAGAAGGAAGCGTCAGAGCAGAATTACCATCATCTGCCAAGGCTAACACTGACCCAGATTATCCTTTTCAACAGAAGACGTGGGAGAAGTCTCAAAAATAACTTTCTTGAGAAGGATGACTCATATGCTCACCAAGAGTTGGGCCTGTCAGCATATGAAAAGAGCTTGTGCAACCACTTCACCAGGGTTGAACTGAAGGGGAAGAGAGAAAGGAAGGTTGCGGTGTTGCTCACGCCAGAAACCAAAAAAGCCTTGGATCTCCTGATAGAAAATAGGAAGGAATGTGGTGTGTTGGATGAGAACCAGTACCTGTTTGCAAGGCCACAATGTATGACCCATTACAGAGGACATGACTGCCTCAAAAAGTTTGCTTCTGAGTGTGGGGCAAGGAAACCTGAGTACTTAAGGTCCACACAGCTGAGGAAACAAGTGGCTACTACGTCACAGATTCTCAATCTAAAAAACAATGAAATGGATCAACTGGCAGACTTCTTAAGCCATGACATAAGAGTCCACCGAGAATACTACCGGCTCCCAGAGGCCACTGTTCAGGTAGCCAAGATATCAAAACTGCTTCTAGCACTGGAAAGCGGAAAATTGCTGGAGCTTCGAGGAAAAGGTCTTGATGATTTGGAAGGTATTTAAAGTATATCAGTATGTTAACAAAATATAATAGAGTACAACCCATACACTAAATATGATTTTTGATATTAAATTAAAACCTCTAGCCATCCAGTTGTAAGTACTGTCAATATTTGTTTAATGGACCAACTACAGATGTGTTTTTTGTATTTTGTTCCTTTTCTTCACACAGATGATGGCGATGATGACAGCGATGATGATGGCGATGATGACAGCAATAATGAACATGACCATGACCTTGAAGACAACTTTGGAGCCACCAGATCTCTGGGTGCTGCCTCAGAGAGTAATGGTATGTATTGAATATTAACGGCATAAGAAAAGTATACAGAAGCACACACATGTAAAAATAAATTAATTTAAATTTAAAAGAAATTAGCCTTTGCGCTCATGAAGATGTATTAGTAAATTACCACCACATGTGATGTTGGTGTGTTTACAGTCTTCTAAGGACATACAAATCATTAACAGACTTCTACAGACATAAGTGCAAGAATAATTACCAGCTCTACAGGACCCAGTGACAATCATTTCCAGCTCTGCTAATATTGAATTGCTATTCCCTTTCTTACCTGTGATGCCATAGCTGTGGGGGCTCTGGTCAAGGGGCTTGGTAGCGTTTATAGGAATGTTCATCAAATTAGACTAATTGTTTACAACTAGATAGGCCAGTATTATGATTCGAATTCACACCTTCTAGGCCCAATGCTCTGAAATGTTGAAGATGGCAAATTATGTCCATAGAAATGTATACAATATTTTGAATATTTTTCAAGATTTACAATGCACCGACATTTCTTATGTGATCCAAAAGGGGAAGAGGGCTAAATCCTTTCAGAATGTGTAAAGCGTATTATTTTATTGTTGTCCTCACGTTTTGTGCTTCACTCTGCGCAATCTGAATTGGGCCCTTAATGTCTGAAGAAAAGCTAAAAACTGTCACATCGTGGTAATCTATCGATAAATCTTGAAATATGTTGATGGCCAAAAGGGGAATTTGGTGGAAATAACTTAAATATTTGTGGGAAAGGATATATCTCACATAAACAGAGCTAGTGGTGCAAGCAGGCTTCAAAGGACTTAGCTCTGAAGCCAAATCTCTCCATATTGCTCACAAAGAACATCTGACAAGACGAAAACGTGCCAGAGTGCAACCTCAATTCTACTTTATGTTGCAGAGGGTTGTTCATTGGATAAAATCCAAATTTAATTGAATACCTTTTTTCCTTTTATAGGGAGATCTCTGTGATATGAAGATAATTTTTTAACAATTGCATTTTATACATTATAGGTCAAACCACTGGTGCAGCCTGCAACAAAGCTGCTTCATCAACTGCTGGATTTATCACTGGAGACAACGGTATGGTTTGATTGTTTACTTCACATTGATTAAAAAAAACTGGGTACTTCTTTTATCATTTTTTTTTAATGAGGATATTATTTTATGAGATATCAAGCAATTCTAGATTTAAAGGGACACTTCCATTTAAATCTCCATTTATCCCCATTTATTTGTCATAATGAGTAGTCTTCAATAATGCCTACTGAACTACTAAAGTTACAAAACATGCAAACAAATGAAGATGTAATCCAATATGCTTCTTGTCTAAGAGTGCTACCTTTAGGTCACCTCATCTTATCTAGATATGTTTAGCTTCTCCACACCACACTAACAACAAGATGTGTGGTTGTATCTCATCTGGGGGTAGTGTACAGCTATAGCAATTTCTAAATTAAAAATGTTAACTGAATCGGTCAGCCATTTAGACTTTAAAGAGGAAATGAAGCAAAATCGGAAGTGAAGGTGCTATTACAGATGTTTTATCCATCATAGTCTTGTGCCCATAGTCAAAACTGCCAAAGTAGCGATTTGGGAGAAAACTGTGAGAATAGTTTGTTGTTTTATAACTAGGGCGCAGCCATTTTGAGCTACGTCTCGAGAATGGTACGGTCTATCTGACAGCTACAGCGGTGAAGAGTCTCAGAATAGTTAACATTAGGAGGTACAGATAATGGTCCTAGCGCATTGATCCGGGCTGTATCGCAAATAGCAGCATACAGGCATTCGTCAATATTCTACCTATCGTCCTGCTAACATAGTAGGGCACCTGAGCACGGGTGGCCCGAGAATAACTTGTAAAGCATAACAGATCACCCAGTAGGCTAACGTCAGCTACTGCTCTACAAAAAAAATCAACTTGGTTGTGGTTTGATTGTCCTTACGGTGCATAGATTTAGCAGATCGGTCAATGGTGTTGTAAATTAAAAGGCAAGACGATGTTGAACTTGGAAACCCGGGAAAAAGAAGCAAAGATGCAAGTCGAATTCATAATGCGGTATGGAGTTTTATTCCAATACTAATATAGAACACAAAAATGTCAAATCTCGATACTCGCTGCTATCTCTACAGCGCGCTGTATTCTTGTCGATAGGCCCACCCCTTAAAGGTGTGGACCCGCGAGAGAACACCGGAGAAAGAGGTAGAGACCTCTGCAACAATGGGTTATATCTTCAGGGTTCTCAGCTGGGGGTCTTTGTCGAGAGGGGGATGTTTTACTGTTCCATGGGCACTACTCCGTTGGGGGAATGCAACGGTATCTTGGCCGCATACTATAGCAGATTTACATAAGGCCGCACTTCACAGGGTGTCGTTCGTTTCGGTAGAAGTGTCAGGTTACATTTCGGCAGACATCAAGTTGCGTGTTTTTTCTACAACAATCCCTCTCAAGTGATCAAAAGATCACTTCAAAAATAGTGGAAAAAACCCTCATACCGCTTATACAAATCCAGGGTGAGATGGAACGGAAAAACCCCCCTTAAGTGGAGGTAAAACCAGACCAACCCCAATAGCGGGGCACATACGTCCTCAACCCGTCAAACAAGGTAATAACAATTAACAACTCATACAGGTGGTATCTAACACTGTCGAGAAGCATGCAAGGGGAAAAGGGACGCCACCCAGAGGAACTCAGGAGCCACCTGCGCAATGGTCAGGCCATCACGCTCATTTATTCAACGTCCTCTCTGGGGGCGGGGATCAGCGGAGCACTCATGTCAGCGGTTTTTCTGCAGCAAGAGTCTTGTTGGAGTTCTAACTCCTCCGGCCCTTCGCCTTCCTCCGGGAGGAGCAAGGGCAGGGGAAGGGCCGGGTCGCCGTCTCTGGCGAACGCCGTGGTAATCAGACGGGTGATGAGGGCCCGCAGACAGGGAATGCAACAGCAGCCACAACAGGTTACTATGCCTACAAAAACAGCAGCAGAGACTAACACAGACATGATTAAAGTTTTCCATTTTCCAAACACATTTGCCATCCATTCTTCCATGGGGTTGTTTACTCTGGAATCCTCGGCCATGGAGGTGGACAGTGCTCTAAGACCCGCTAAGGCTTTAGCGACCGACCCGTCCGGGGCAGTGTTATTGGGGATGAAGGTGCAACACTGGGCCCCAAACATCGCGCAGACCCCTCCTTTCTCAGCTAAGAGCATGTCTAGGGATAGGCGATTTTGGAAGGCCATAAGCGAAGTGGCTGCTAACTGGTCTGCCAAGCCGTCTACTGCATCGCGGGTGAGGTTGGACAGTTTCTGAACATTATAATGGATGTAATTGATGCGATCTACATTTTTGCTGGGAGTGACAGGAAAAAGGGCTGAGACTATAGGGATGTTTTCGAACTCTGCCGCAATTTGATCTGCTAATTTGTATTCGTTGGGAACGCCACGAGGAACTCCTATTGAGTCAAAATATGTGACTGACTCCCCGTGCTTCTAATTTTGCGAGACACGATAAGGGACGCTGCGGTTGGTCCTATAAGCCTGAGGGGAAGAACTAGGCGGATTATGGTACAAGTTCCTGACCAATCAATGGGTAGTCTGAGAAGGAGACATCGAGGGTTACACATCCAGAAGTTGACTGCTGAGGGGAACGTGGGTTAGGCGGTCACGGGTCTGACACCATTCTAATGGCATATGCCCAACGTTCATACTACTGGTTTTAAGGCTGCTACGAGTATAACATGAGTAGTTGTTAACACCGGGGGTGAACGCGGGGGAACAGTAACATTTAAGCCGGGGGGAACAGCACTGCTCAAGAGAGAACAGTGTCTGGGATTCTGTTCGTCGAAGAGGGCCAGCATGCAGGCGTACCCTCGAGGGTCTTCGGTTTTATTCATGCGGATGGGCCGGGTTACGAGTCGGGGGCGTGCCGGCGCGCATGCTATACAATTCTCCATTTTATTAGTGCGAGCCGATGGAACCGGTAGCTAAGGCTAGTACGTCGCTGGTGGACAGATCATCTGTAGAAACTTGAGTTAGAGCCACACAATACTTGTCAACTGATTATCTAATTGGTCTGAGCGGCTCAGGAGGTGTGTACGGCCCCAGCATCGGCCTCCCGGTGATAAGTTCATGCGGGGAGAGTCCCGTTCGCGCATGTGGTGCGGCTCTGATAGCCATAAGGGCCAGCGGTAACGCAGATAGCCAAGACATTTTGTGTTGGTCGACTAAGGCCAGCAACGCGTCTCTCGCCATATTTGTGTCTGAGGGAACCCTATTGTGCTGGGGCACTTTACTAAAGTGTCTGTTTCAGAGTCTGGTTGGCCCTCTCAACGAGTCCCTGACTTTGTGGGTGATAAACGGACCCAAACCGGTGGGAGATCCCCAGTCCGGCTTCTACTTCTTGTAGTAAATGGTTCATGAAGTGAGACCCGTTGTCTGAACATAATTTGTGGGGAAAGCCCCACCTGGGTATGATTTCGGTTATTAACGCTTTTATAACAGACGCGGCGTCCTCTTTTTTTGTTGGGAACGCCTTTACCCAATGCGAGAATCGACAGACTATGACTAATAAGTAACGGTACCCTTGGACCCTATGATCCCTCCCCATGTCGGTGTAATCGATACAAAGTTCTTGAAAAGGGTAGGTGGGGAACGGGGAAGCGGCCAGGAGGGAGTTTACATCCTCGTCGGGGATCGTGTGGTTGACATTTCACACAGCTGGCCAACTGGCGTGGGCCAGGGTCTGGGGGTGCCCCCAGTGGCTGTCAATCGGGTCAATGGTCAGGCGAAGCCCAAGGTGGTGCTTGGAGTGTTCTTTGTGGACCATCAGGGTCAGCGCCTTGGTCGTCAGGGCCGGCCGCCCATCCAGAGCCCGATTAACTCCGGTGTCGTCTCTCCGGCATCCTTGGTGGAGCCAGTAGTTTTCTTCTTCGGCGCTGGCGTGTGCTTGCATCTCCTTGATGTCCTGTTCGTCGCCCCTGACCGCCGGACTTGGTTCTCTGAAGCGTGCTCCGTCGAGAGGGAGGTCGCGATGTAAGAGGAAGCCCCGATCTCCGGGGATTGGTGCCTATGGGACATAGGCAGACATGAGACACGATATAGCAAAGTAGATAACTTGTGGCTGGCTCGATAAAAGGCTAAGACTAATGGATATCAATGGATGGATTGATTATTTCATATGCTGAGGGGAGTGGGGTCGTCAGGTGTTTGATACTCATCCTTCCCGACATGGGTCGGGTTGCCTGATTTCGGAGTCAGGGCCATTGAGCTGGTCCGGTGAGCAGCCTGGGGGTGGGCCGTGTCCTCCTCAGGACCGCGGAAGCACGGGTTGGTTCCCAGTTGGTTCGAGGGGAGCCGTCGTCTTTGCCGAACCCTGGGCTCTGTATTGGTAGGATGGGGCGTGGCTCGTCCATCCCCCTGATGATCTGGAGCCTCTGGGAGCTGGAAGTCAGAGTCTGTAGGGGAACACAGGGGCTGTGGCTCTCCCAGCGTGGGAGAGGTGGTATCCTTGGCTCCAGTATCCTTGCTGATGTGTTCCAAGGATGAGCTGGGTAGGACACCAGGGCCGGTTGTTGTGGGGTGGCATGTGGTATCACCACCACCGGGGCCATCATCTGACCTGTTTTCTCTTTTATCCCTACATCTGTCTCTCAACATCCCATATCTCCTTGATAACATAAGCCTACGTACCCCACGATGCCTTGCAGTAGCCTGGTTTAGGTTATTTATAATTCCAGCATCTTAACTTTTAGCCCCTCCCTCCCGATCATGTCACTAAACATAGGAAGCATCATGTTCTGGTAATATATTGTCATCACTGCTAATATACACACAAATCCACGTTATATCCCCATCTAGCATCACCAACTGTCCACCTAATAGCAGAGCCATATCTCTAAACTCTATGTACACTAGCGGTGGCACTAGAGGCCAGCCACCCTTGGTTTTGTCCTATTCATTCAACTACAGCATTGGTTACACTCAGCTCATAAGGAAAGGCACTGACTGCAGCATAACAGGTTAGCCACAGCCTGACTGTAGCATAACAGGCCAGCTACAGCATAACGGGTTGGCCTAGGATGACAGGCTAGCTATAGCACGACAGATGAGTTATAGTATAGCATGTTAGAAATATCATGACTGTATAACAATGAAAAACGTTTTATTGTGGTTTAGTGTTTTGTAGTTGCATAAAATTGTTTTACCCATGCAAATCTGTTTAACACAAAAAAGAATGTAGTGCACTTGTGAAAAACAGATGTGCAGGTGCGCGAATACCAATACGAAATGTTTTTATAGATAATCCTTATGTAATTTTTTGTTTAATATATATATTGTTTAAGCAAAACCTTTCTACAGGCTGGAAAAAGCATTAGAGAAGGAGTCAGAATCTGAGTCACTGTAAGGAGGGGGACGATCGGTATGGGACGGGGTAGTGGTGGTCTCGAGCTGTGGGAGAACATGCAATTGGGGACGTGCAGGCATCATGCATTAATGGCAACTGTTAACAAAGGAAGACAAAACTGTAAAAGACAAAGTTAGTCATAACATGATCGTCTGTCTTGTAACAAGTCAGTAATTGTTACACAAATGTAATTGTAATAGAAAGCAATTATAGTAAAAGCCATATCCTTATTAACCCTATTGTTTCTTCTGAAGTCAGAGTCTAGTCCCCTCTCATGTAGTCTACCACTTTGTAGTGTGGGAGTGGCCTCCCTTATCTCAGGGGCCCTAACACACAAGAAGACAGGCTCTCACACACACACACACACACACACACACACACACACACACACACACACACACACACACACAGCTTTTCCCCCTTCCATTTTCCAAACCCCCAGTAATTTCTTTGTCGACAATATAATTTAACATTTGGATCCTTGTTAATTTAGTTCTGAATTTCCATACTTATTTATTATACTACTTTCTTAGGTATTTGTCTCAAAATTATTTTTCTACTTTAAGGTAATTTATATTCATAGTCCCTCAGGAAGGTTTTTATTTTTTATGTATTTTTTATTTTTGGTATTGTCTGTTTTGTTATTTTAGTAGTTAACCTCCATGTCTAATTTAACCAGCCCAGTTTTCTAACATTGGTACTAACAACTCAACCAGTGTCTAATACACTCGTGTCACGATACACAGAACATAGAAAACACACAGACAGACATTTGGACCAACAAGCTAGCTCTAAACACATAGACAATAGTTCAAGACCTTTACTTAGAACCTGTTGAGTGAACTAAGACAGGTTTATTGAACAGTACACCCACCACCGCGCTCCCTCAGGGTCCTTTAGGGCGGGTACCACTACCTCACTTTGGTGAGGTGGGAATTTCCCTGAACTCCGAAGAGTCCCCAGCGCTGGTTGACCCCTGGACTTCTGTGGACGAGCGGTAGCGGTGATATCTGTCCCAATCTTTTATGGCGGAGGCAGAGGAAATTTGTATATTAACTCTCCCCTTTATCCTGTTCAATGTTCCTCTCTCTCGGCTACTCTCCTCAATCCTATCTATCGCTCTAACGATCTGTGTCTTTAATGTTACTTTATTTTTTATTTTTTATTATTTACTTTTTCAATCTGTTCCTTTTCCGTCATTGTATTCGCCATAATTGTAATTCAAATTATTATTCTTTATTTTATTTTTATTTTATTTCATAATAATAATAAAAACAATTAATATTATTATTACCATTATTATTATTCTTTATTTTATTGATTTTATTATTATTTTATTTTTATAATTATTATTCTTATTAGTATTATAATTATTTTTATTATTTATTTTATTATAATTATTTTATTTTTTCTATCTACCTTTCCACCGTTGGACTATCGTTGTTTACGTCGTCCCTTGTGTTCTTATTTCCTCTTACATTAGTTCATCATACCGCTATCACGGTTTTCTCCTTTGTCAATTATTCCTCACCGGCACGACTCCTCTATTATAGTTGAATTACAGACATTTAACATTTAGTTACAATCCGTCTGGGACGACTCTGTCATCATGGTTAACAAACAAACATATAACCCTTAGCTATCCACCATCTCTCGACGGCTCCACAAACACGCTTCACACACAAACATACAACCTTTAGTTATCCGCCATCTCTAGACGGCTCCGTTAACACGGTCAATCCAACATACTTATAACCTTTTGTTATCCGCCATCTTTAGACGGCTCCGCAAACACGGTCAACTACAATCTTAACTATTAGGTATCCGCCCTCTTTAGACGGCTCCGCAAACACGCTTCACACACAACCTTTAGTTATCCGCCATCTCTAGACGGCTCCGTTAACACGGTCAATCCAACATACTTATAACCTTTAGTTATCCGCCATCTTTAGACGGCTCCGCAAACACGGTCAACTACAATCTTAACTATTAGTTATCCGCCCTCTTTAGACGGCTCCGCAAACACGCTTCACACACAAACATACAACCTTTAGTTATCCGCCATCTCTAGACGGCTCCGTTAACACGGTCAATCCAACATACTTATAACCTTTTGTTATCCGCCATCTTTAGACGGCTCCGCAAACACGGTCAACTACAATCTTAACTAATGGTATCCGCCATCTTTAGACGGCTCCGCAAACACGGTCAATCAAACAAACATATAACAAACAATAGAATATACGTGATTTGACAACTTTGCATTTAGTTTATGGTTCACAATGATGCAGACCTCGCGGTGTGACCTACCCCCCGTCTATATCTCCTCCTAATAGACTGGGCCTATTCTAAATTAAATTCCGGGGGCCGGAATTGTCCTATACAGGTTCGGTTGCTAACACAGGTCCTGCTTACCTAGTTTAACCTGGCGCCGAGGAGATACAGAGGTTGGTCCGAGGCCTCGCGGCCGTCGTCGGCTGCACCGGGTTCCTTTGTCTTCCTTAGAGATCACGTCGGGGTCACCAACTGTTGTAAATTAAAAGGCAAGACGATGTTGAACTTGGAAACCCGGGAAAAATAAGCAAAGATGCAAGTCGAATTCATAATGCGGTATGGAGTTTTATTCCAATACTAATATAGAACACAAAAATGTCAAATCTCGATACTCGCTGCTATCTCTACAGCGCGCTGTATTCTTGTCGATAGGCCCACCCCTTAAAGGTGTGGACCCGCGAGAGAACACCGGAGAAAGAGGTAGAGACCTCTGCAACAATGGGTTATATCTTCAGGGTTCTCAGCTGGGGGTCTTTGTCGAGAGGGGGATGTTTTACTGTTCCATGGGCACTACTCCGTTGGGGGAATGCAACGGTATCTTGGCCGCATACTATAGCAGATTTACATAAGGCCGCACTTCACAGGGTGTCGTTCGTTTCGGTAGAAGTGTCAGGTTACATTTCGGCAGACATCAAGTTGCGTGTTTTCCTACAACAATGGCTATATGAAGCCGAAAGTTCAAGATAATTATTGTAACTGTCTATCTTGCCACAACCCACAATACAGCAGGTTGTGAATGCAATGATGCTAACCTTATTCAGCCTAGCTTGCTGATGTCTGATGTGATGGCCATGTAAGATGGTTCTTATCTAATATATCGATATGGCATCATTCTTACCTTAGTGTGCAGTGTACTTGTTGCGCAGGTGATGGTGCCTCAAATGTTGTATTTAGTTGCAACTTTTTTGGAGGTAAAAGTGAAATCATCTGAGTTACCTCAGACTACAGTCTTTTGCAAAAAGACAGCTATAAATAACTATTTACATTACCCAAGTTATCATCCACAAAATCTGTATCTTTGAAGGTATTTTTTTAATCATCCATTGCATGGATTAGGATTGTAAATAAGCACTATAGGACAACAACCAAAAAAAACAATGCGAAAGTTAGCCGTGTGTTTGGTGATTTTTTTTTTTCATTCTTTGTTGGATTTAATCACCTTATTAACACATTTTGATATCATGTTTCCTTTAGAGCCTGTCAGAGTCACAAAGAAGGCCTATGTGAAAAAGTCATGGACTGCTAAGGAGGTCAACGCTGTCATGAAACACTTCAGACACCACATCATGCGTGGACATTTGGCTACCATATCAGAGTGTGAGGCCTGCAGAAAGGCAGAGCAACCAATTTTAGAGAGACGGACAATTCAAAATATAAGAGACTTTGTCCGGAACAAAGAAATGGCAATCAAACGGAAAACTGCTCATTAGATGGGATGTCATGTTATTTAAAGAAAAGAGGAAGGAGAGCAGAGAGGAAGGAGACAGGAGAATGAAAGTAGAGCAGAGAGAGGAAATAGAGAGGAGAGATGAAGGAGAGGAGAGATGAAGGAGAGGAAAGAGAGAGGAAGGAGAGAGGAAGTAGATAGGAAGGAGAGAGGAAGGAGAGAGGAAGTAGATAGGAAGGAGAGAGGAAGTAGATAGGAAGGAGCAGAGAGGAAGGAGAGGAAGTAGATAGGAAGGAGCAGAGAGAGGAAGTAGATAGGAAGGAGCAGAGAGAGGAAGTAGATAGGAAGGAGCAGAGAGAGGAAGTAGATAGGAAGGAGCAGAGAGAGGAAGTAGATAGGAAGGAGCAGAGAGGAAGGAGAGAGGAATAGATAGGAAGGAGCAGAGAGAGGAAGTAGATAAGACGGAGCAGAGAGAGGAAGTAGATAGGAAGGAGAGGAAGTAGATAGGAAGGAGAGAGGAAGTAGATAGGAAGGAGCAGAGAGAGGAAGTAGATAGGAAGGAGCAGAGAGAAAGGAGAGAGGAAGTAGATAGGAAGGAGAGAAGATAATGGAAATAGAGAGGAAGGAGAGCAGAGAAACCCAAGGAGAAGAGAAAAGGAGAGAAGAGAGGAAGGATTGTGTTATTGCTTGTTATATGGTTAAGAATAAGCATGTTATTCTTAGTGCATTGGATTTTATTTAATTAAAAAAATATGCACCGATAATACAGTGTCATTCATGTGTGATGTGGAATTGGTATTTTAAAACACGTGTCCTCATAACACAGGAATTGGTTGTGTGTATAGTGTATTGTTCCTGTAAACCCATGTGTCCTCATAATACAGGAACTGGTTGTGTGTATATGTATAGTCCCTGTAAACCCATGTGTCCTCATTATACAGGATCTGGTTGTGTGTATGTGTATAGTCCCTGTAAACCTATGTGTCCTCATAAACACTAATCGTGAGGTGTCCCTATAAAACTGTGCCATGTCAGGTGTGTCATTTGATCATGATCCCATCAATAATAATGCATTTTGAAGTGAGATGTATCTTATTGAGATCAAATCAGATATTTTGATATATTTATTTCATTGATAGGACATTGGGAAAGGGGTGTCCCCGTAAACCATGGTTCTGCAGGTCTGTCCTCGTAAACACTATATACCTCTGTGTGTGTGTGTGTGTGTGTGTGTGTGTGTGTGTGTGTGTGTGTGTGTGTGTGTGTGTGTGTGTGTGTGCGTCTGTGTGTGTGTTAGTGAGTGGATCAATATAGGCCTAGTATTTCTCTAATTTCACTATTTCTGTGTCACTCACTCACCAATCTTTGTTGTCGTTTTTATTCTTTATAATTATTTTCTCATTAGAAATGTGTTCTGTATATTGGACTGTGAATTAAGAAGCACTATAAAAGCACTGTGCTATAAATGGTAGACAGGAGACACAGAGCAGAGGTATCTGATGCAAAAAGGATAACTTTATTGATGTAAAAAATCAGGTTTTATTTTAAATAGACCTCAAAAGCCTAGTAATTCATTATAATGAATAATTACGATTAAATGTAGCACTAAGAAATACATAAGATACATGAGAAAATGAATCTTAAAAACAAAATAATAGTAGGGTCTTGCTTATCTGTTAACATCGCTCTAAAGTAACCATTAAATAAACTACTGACAAGAGTAAAACATTTGTTGAGAAAGGAAGTGCAAACTCCTGCAGAATAAAATAAAAAAGATTTAATCTATATTTTTGATACAACAATCAAAAAGAGGTTTAGCTTAGTGCACAGTACTATTTTATCTCCACCATAACACTAAGTAAAGTCTGACAACCACACAAGCAACTTGGTAACCTTGTCTCCTCATGGCAATACTACTTCTGATGGTGCTCGTCCACAAAAAGCCCAGCATTGAACAATTCTGACTGGAAATGTTCCGTCAACGCCTTCTGCTGTGGAGAGAGGTGGAAAATAAATTATTAGTTTGAGTATTAGAAGAAGCTTTAAACATATTATCCTCTATGTTCAAAGGGTCAAATGAGACAATCCAGGATCTACAAGCAAAGCAATACTTTGTACTGATCATTCAAGCATTGGTCTGGACCTGTGAATCAGAAAGTCGGTTGCCTTTAAGAGTGAGTGATCTGGGCTTACCTTGACATCATCCTCTCAATAACCTTCTTGACCCATGGAGCTTCAGGATCCAGACAGACCTCTTGGCCCGTCTTTTTCAGAGTGGCACTGCAACATCAAACAGGAAGGACACATTGAGTTAGAACAATCACTTCTCATATCCCAACAAGGTCCAAGGAAAAATCTCCGAGGTTAACATCACTGTAGAGGGACGTAAAGAGAGGAGATTATCTCTGAGGAGGACTCACATGATCTCAGATTCTTCACAGTGAGAGTTAGCTGGAATGATCTCCACCTTCTGGATGTAGCGACCAATCTGACGGCTCTCTTTCTGAATACAGCGGCAGCGCAGTTCCATCCCCAACCCCCTCAGACTTATTCCTGTTAGGAGACAAAAGTTAGAGTAGACTTAGATCACCTCAACACACATGTCTATGGCATACAGACTTACTCTAAACAATTACCTGAATATAAAAGCATTAGGACCTACCTTCAGTAATGGTCAGCAAGGCCAGGAGAACCAGTAGAGAGCTGATGGGGATTTTGCTGCTTGTCATCTTCATTTTTAGAATGAAGATTTACAATATCTTGCTTCCCTCTGATTAAACTGGTTTTGCAGCTCTTCTCACTCTTGTGAATTGCTCTGGCTCTTAAAGACAGAGTTCCTCCTTTTAAAGCTGTCACATGACTCTCAGATAACACTTAAGGAAGTGTGGCCCAATCTGGTTTGTGAATTAACAGGGAGGATCAGCAAGTAGACAGACTGAACACATATACACAAACTGAGAAAGAAAACGGACATGCTGCCACAGGAAACATACTAAATTGTAATAGACAAACGAAGAACAGGAAATACAAACTTCAGATTTGCAAGCGTCTACTTGCAAAACATCTGAAAAGAGCACAGCAAAACCATGTTGATTGTACAGAATAAATTCTTTGTTTGACTGTTTCAGCAGCTGAGTTACTGTACACCCAGCCTCATTGAAGCACAATCAAGAGGTGGAAATATCAAATTACATGTACTCACGTTACTGTAATTGAGTAACGTTTTTGTGTAGCCTACTCATACTTTTTTGAGTATTTTATGAAGTCAGTAATTGTACTTTTACTGAAGTATGTTTTAAATGAAGTAAAGTAGTTCGCTACATTAGTACATCAAGTGTTACTGAGTAAATTGTTTATTTTTGTTTTAGAAATATCAACGGAAGAAAAAAACGGACTTGGACCAGACACTAATCAAATGCATCATCTCAAAAACTGGCCAATCACATCAAAATGTCATGCATCGTTTTAAAACAGCTGTGCCGGTAGATTTTTAAAAACACTCGTGATTGGTTGGTAGAGCTGTTGCTATTGGTCAACTTGGCTTGGGGGCTTCAGTGAGCACGCCCCTTATAATATAAATAATAATAATAATAATAATAATAAATGTATGTTGTGAATAATAAGAAAGCCTAAATATTCAAGAAATTGTCATCCAATGGGCTACATTATAACAAATTACATGAATATTAATTTATTGGGGGAAAGAAATGTGCAGGGAACATGTTGGCAAGTAAAAGTTGTATTGGTACCGTTATACAAATAGTCAAAAAAGGGCATGACTAGCAAAATAAATATGTCCAGAAGAGCAGCTATAATACACAATATACATAAGTTAATAAAAACAAGCAAAAAACACAGCAGAATAGCAAAACAAACACTAGGTATTCACAGCCCACACAACACCTACCCCAGCGGCCGCCCTTTTCAAGCGAATCACGGGTGTAGTCATTACTCCTAGACTCAACAATGCCTTAGTTCTTCATAACTGTTTTTTTTTACTCCCATGAGCCATGCGCACACACACACACACACACTCACACATGGACGAGATTAAATGACTGTTTCAAGGTATTTCCCCCGAAAAAATGTGTTGTTTATGCACCAAGATCCTGGATATGCTAAACTGGTTTAAATAAATTGTTTTATTTTACAGTAAATGGACGTAATGCTTAAACACTCATCTAAGCATTACGTCCATTTACTGTCAAATACAACTTTATATTTACACTAATCTAAGCATTGTTTACCCCCATAACCCATAAACACACACACACACACAGATAAGATAAAATGACAATTTCCCCCAAAAAAAGTGTTGTTTATGCACCAGGATATGATAAACTAGTTTAAATATATTGTTTTATTTGACAGTAAATGGACGTAATGCTTAGATGAGTGTTTTCTCCTTTACTTTGAGGAATATTTAAGTAATATTTTCATCATATTTCATCTACCTTTTACATCACTGTTCTAGTATGCTGTTTCATTATAGGCTTCTTTTTATTCAAGCAAACAGACACTTTTAAACAGCACTTTTATTATGTTTTGAAACACTGGGGCAACAGATACAGTCTGGTGCATTAACAGACAGCTATAAACTGCCCAAAATAGTTTTTAGAAAAGTTTTGACAGAGGCTCAGTCACAAAAAAAATTATAAAAAAAAAAGGCTGATCCTTCCACTTGCTGAACCTTTTTATCTCAACACTTGAAGAAAACACTGATCAACTTCAGTACATCTTAGATAAAATGTAAAATGAGAGAGAGCCAGAGCGAGAGAGAGAGAGAGAGAGAGAGAGAGAGAGAGAGGACCGGAACTGGAAGACTGGAATCAGGAATCTAGTGGCCCTTGTGAATAACTGCTAGCACTGTGAGCATCTAGCTAACCTTGTTAAACATTACTGAATGAGACGAATGCATTATAAAATAACAAAAAAATCTATAGTTTTTTGTTTTAAACTGCACTAACACTAAACACACATTTCAAATGTGTATTTAATCTTTGGTGGGTAACTTAAAGAGCCAGTGAACCCAAAACCGTTTTTCTTTTATTTTAAACATGGTAATTTGTCTTCTATGATCATCAACCTGGTAATCTATGCCATTTTATCACTGTTACTGAAATAAGTCCCCAATTTAGAGAAAAGGGGGCTCAAATCCTATGTTACTGCCATCCTCCATGTGAACGTTCCACTCTGCTGCGAACGCAGGTGACGTTATTTTCGTGACGTCTGAGGGCCTTTTCCGAGGCACCCAGACGTCACGACCCAGGGGGACCGGCGGCGCGGTGTGTGTGGAAGTGTCGGCCGAAGGCGTCGGTTGTTGTCATAGTTACGGCAGGAAAACAGGAAGCGACACGTTAGCTGTCCTTGCGAAGGCCTCTTTGATCTGTTTTTCAATAAATTTGTTAAAACATACCCATCTCATTCGTAGTTGGAGTCTTATTTGGGGAGACATGTGTCCCGTAGAACAACCATTTTTAACTAAAATAAATAAAGGATAGCTTTTTTTCATGTACGGGATTCGAACTCATGCCATTGTGGGAAATAATAGCTCGGGTTGGGAGACTATTCCATTGCGCCGTTATCCCCACATTGTTGGCTATCAGCCGTGGCAGTAAATACCACAACTAGCCTTCTTCCTAAACCCAGGAGGCAGCCAGATCAACTTGTGACCACGCTGTCCATGCACGTAAGACCATTGGTATTTGGCTGGTTTCCAATACAAAGAAGAGGCCTTTATAACCAGTTAAAACGAAAACGTAATGTTGTGCTTCCCTCCACTGCTTACAACCCAGCCAAAAACACTGTTATGCCTTTATCATTTCTGTCGTCAGATGTGGTGGAGTGCTCTGGCTATGGATCATCTCTGTAAGCAAAGCAGCGAGCTCGGGAATCAATGTGACGCAAGGCAGGATCACTCTTGAGAGACACAACGTTTATTCAGATCAACAAAGCATATAGACAGATTGTTCAAGGGAAGATCACACCCACGTTCCCTAACCCTAACCCGATCACACCAAGTTATTTCCACGGCTAACAGATAAGAGTAAAGTAAAAGAGCAGAAAAGTGGCACACGCTTAAAATAAGAACAATATAGATGACACAACCAATAACGGAAATTAGTTAATAACAAGATTTGGGAGTGACATATGCACAGTGTCTGACATATAGAGATTGTCCGAACACATTGCTAAGTTACATGATACATCCCAACAAACCACTCAGGTGCTATTAACAATTCCAGTGCGAAATGATCACAATTAGGGGAGGGGGGCGGGAGGGTCAATCAATTGCTTGGTTACAACCTCGCAATTATATCGAGCAGGTGAACCTATTTAAGGGTGGCGCAAACATTGCAATAATGTTGCGAGTAGGTAGAAAGTGGTTCAGAGAACAAACAAAGCAAGGAAGATAAATAAATAATGGAAGAAACCCTCATTGGCGAAATTAAGGACTTCAAAGTCCATAATCGGTTTCCTGATGGCCTCAGCAAGTATCAGAGACATACAATAAAAAGAAGAGCTTCCGATTTTGTACTCAAGGGTAAGTATTAATGTTATAAATAAATGGCCAAGTAAAGAATAAAAAAGAAAAAGAAATCGGTAACATAATTATATTGTAACGGTTCTAGGTTGCGTAGTTGGACGTGCATTGTGTTCAGTGAAAATGTTGTGATTGGGTGCTCAGTAGGAAGGGGCGGGCCTTGAAGAGAGAGCGGGAGACTGTTGTTAGGTAGAGAAGTACAGCATTCAGTAACGTGTGTTAGCTAACAATTAAAGGGAGTTAGGTAAAACAACCTGTGTGGTGCTTGGACGAGTAGAAGCAGGGTTGCTACAGTATTGTTTTTGACCAGATGGAGTGCTTCACTACATTTGCAGAAGACGGAAAGAGGGAGCACTTAGCAAACGATACGCTGCTGAGGCAAACAGCATATTTTATTAAATGCACTGCAGCAATTTCGGTGGTCACTGTGGTGTCGAAAAAACCCACAATGCGGTGATCAGCCGCTACTACTGGCCTGGTATGGAGGGCTGCAAATGGGTAAGGTAGAAAGGTCACCCCAATTTACTTACTACTTTTTACATGAAGGCCTAATTAACAAACAATCGGTCAAATTGAATCAATAATTTAATGAATTAAATTAAAATACTCATGATCTCCTTCAGGCCTGAGATACATTAATTTGAATAATAATTTACTTCAGGTTGCTCAGTGTCCTGAGTGCCAAGCCAAACAGGCCAGCCTCAAAGAAAAGAGCCAGTAGAGGTGAGGTTATTTGTGCAACTTAATGTCCCATGTGTGTTAATGTTAATGTGCTACTTTCTATAGAAATGTGTGATTATCATTCAACTTTTTCAGGTAACGGAGCTATTCGAGCTGGTAGGGATGGACCTAATGAAGCTCACTGTAACAGAGTGGTAATCAATACATTTGTGTAATGGTTGATTATTTCACCAAGTGGGCAGAGGCCTACCCTCTGAAGAATAAGTCTGCAGAGGAGGTGACCAATTGTATTCTTGATTTTGTATACAAATTTGGTACACCTCAGAGACTGCTTACAAACCAGGGGACAGAGTTTAAAAGCCAGGTAGCACACTCAAGAGAAACATTGCTTATTTCTTAGGAAGCCATACTGTAATGCTAACTTGTTTTCTGCTAAATGGAATACAAGGTGAATGCCAGACTCTGTGAAGACCGTGGTATTCAACGGAGCTTCTCCTCACCATACCACCCTCAAACAAATGGCTTGGTTGAGAAGCTTAATGGCACCATTCAGAGGCAAGTTGCATATTGTTGAATTGGCAGATATCATACACAATATGAATGCTACAGACTAAATGAGTGACATAAAAATGCCTGCTGTTCTGTTATGTAATGTGTACATTTTCAGGTCTCAACAAACTTGCCCAGGAAAACCCCAAACAATGGGATAAATACCTGCAGCCCGCTATGTTTGGACTGAGGACCAAGAAACAGCTGACCACTCAGCACAGTCCATACTATTAGATGTTTGGCAGGGAGGCAAGGTACCCATCTGAGGTGCCACAGAAGTGTAAGGTAAGTGGCTCTATTTGTATAGGCGTGAAGGGATTGTGTTCATTATTACTTGACTAAACAGGTGAGATATAACACCACTTGGTATTTGTGTACTTTAGGTGACCACTGAGAAAGTGGAGCGATTGCTCATGAGGGAGGAGGTGTTTGAGGAACTCACAAACAAACACAAGCAAGCAAACATGCATAAACAAGACGGTCAAAGAGACTGTGCAGAAAAAACTGGCGCAAATCCGGAAGCTGGAAAAGGGATTGGAACACAATTTCATGGTTGGAGATGTTGTTCTAAAAAGAAACAGCAGAGAAAAGGAGGCAAAATGGAGAGAGATATTGACCTTATTACCACATGCATCGAGCCAGAGGAGAGGATTCCAGCAAAACTAAAACGTTTTCACCTCTCCTTTGGCTTGCCCCCCCCCCCCACCACAACCACCATCCAGCCCTGTCCAACCCATTGTTATTCTTCCACCACACCCCTCAAAGCCACAAACCCATACTGCCATCCGTCCTCCATCCTCTGACCCTCCACCAGCGACATTACCAGGGGAGAGTCAACCCATCCATAGTAATGGTACATTCCATTCAGTGTTGTGATACTAACTATAATAATGCCATACACTCTTTTAATAGACAAAACATTTCCGAATTTCCAGTTGTCTGGGGACAAAGGGGAGATCCTCTGGTCCAAATTGGGGCCATATCAAATATTCACGGCAGATCTCCGGAGCCTGGCATCTGGGAGGGAATTGGAGAGTGAGGTTAGTCTTGTTTTGTGATTCCAATTGTTCCTCTTTGATATGAAAGTTAATTAGAATAATTTTTGTTTATATAGTAAATGCTTATCTCACGTGTGGGTCAAGAATGGGTCAATGTCAAATTAAGGTCATTGACACCGATGAGATGACGGCCATTTGGAATGGCACATCAAGGGGGATGAGAAAGGTAAGGACAATAGTTGCTTTTGAATGGTGTTTAACAATTAAACCATCTTAAAAACTAAACTAATCACTTGCAGCTCGATGTAATGGAGTGGGACGATGGACATTGGACTCTAGTAGTAAGTGTACTTTAATTAATGTAGCTATATGAGATGATTTTACACTGAAGTATCCTATCTGTAAAAGGCCATGTATCCAAAGGAAGGACGGGCTCTGTTCATGGACCCATTTGGAGCCAGAAACAGTCAAATTCAACATTGTAGGGATTCAACAAGGTAAGCAAATCCAGAATGTGTTTCATTTGTCAAGTATGTTAAATGGTTTCTGGTGTGCAAGTAACAAACAATTGTTTTATTTATTGTTTGGCTTCAGGGCTTTCATGCGAGAAAAAAAAGGGGAACTTGTCCAGATGGATCTGTGAGACCTTCTCACATCCCCATCAGCAGGATTCCACATCCTGTGGAGTAATCATCTGCAAAGTAATATTATGTGCCCTGTAAGCATTTTAAAACTATTAAAAGGTAAATAACACTCACCTATTTTAAGGTAGCAGAGCTGCTGTTTAAGGGTGGCAGCATGGAGTTTGAGGTGAACGAGATGGGAATCAACTCCATGAGAAGAGAAATGGACAGGAGACTTGTTGGATGATTCTGGTAAGCTTCAATCAATTGTATATCCACCTCACCAAAATATTTGCCTATGCTTAATCCACTGTGAAATTTGAAATCTTAACAGATAATCTGACAGAACTGTGCCGTTTCTGTGGGGAAAAGGAAACTGGGGAAAGGAGCACCTCAGAGGCACCCGTGGATCATTGGGTAGTCAGCCTTTAAAGTTGTTGACATGGAAAGTGCAATCTTTATGTAAAAATAATAATCTAATTGAGCTATCTTCTTTCAGCTTGAATGCACACAATGCTCATTGTGGTTCCACTGGGTGTGTTGGAAGGCCCGATATGAAGGAGGACTTTTTGTGTCCAGCCTGCCAATGAACACTGAGTGGATGTCATTTGGACGGACGGCAGTGACACAGGAAGGCGGCAGTGGCTCAGGAGGTAGAGCAGGTTCCAGTGTCGAGGTGTCCTTGAACAAGACACCGTACCCTAACTGCTTCCGACCAGCTGGATCTTCCCTTGACCAATCTGTATATATGGTTTGTTGATCTGAATAAACTTTGTGTCTCTCAAGAGTGATCGCTGCTTTGCTCTCAGAGATGATCCAGAGCGCTGCGACAAATGATGGAGAGAGCGCATAACAGTGTTTTTGGCCTGGTTGTAAGCAGTGGAGGGAAGCACAACATTACGTTTTTGTTTTAACTAGTTGTAAAGGCCTCTTTATATTGGAAACGAGCCAAATACCAACATGGTCTTAAGTACATTGACAGCGTGGGCACAAGTTGATCTGGCTGCTTCCTGGTTTTAGGAAGAAGGCTAGTTGTGCTATTTACTGCCACGGCTGATGGCCACCAACGAAGGGGATAATGGCGCAATGGAATAGTCCCCCATCCCTAACTACTGTTTTCCCACAATGATATGAGTTCGAATCCCGTACATAAAAAAAAAAAGCATTCCTTTCCAAATGGCGCATAAAGTCTGAGTCTGACGTCACATTATCATGGCAGTAAATGCTGAGGGCAAACGAGGTGCTTCAGGCACTTAATGAGGGGTGTTCTCGGCGAGTACTCCCCCTGTCTCGCACTTTGATTTTTAGCTTAGCTGAGCAGACCTTAAACATGTATAAAAATGGCATTTAACACTCTAAAGCAACAAATCATAATATCACCCCTTTAAGAGACAGCATGACTGATTAACAATTGTATTGTTCTTGAAATATGTTCCCTGTTAAAGTGTAGCTTACCGCTATCTTTAAGTTCCTTTTACTTTAGCTTTTTGTTGCCATTATTTTAAACAAAGTCAAAGCACGTTTTACAAAAGGGAAACGTATTACCGCTTGTCTGCTAGTGAGACTTTAAATACAGGGTCAGTCTAGCGCAGGAGTTAGAGCGGGTTAACTCCTACCCGGAAGGTTGCTAGTTTGAATGTCGAGGCGTTCCTGAGCAAGACACCTAATCCGGACGTTGTAAATCGCTTTCTGCTAAATGTGACTGCAGTTTTCTCATCCCTTTTCCCTCTCATTCGCCACTTTAACAACATGCCAATAATGCTGTAATACTATTCAGAAGGATATTTATGTTGTTACAAATGTGATGTTCTGCATACGGATGGACTGAGCAAATCGAGAGAGATGTAGATAAAGAGCCAGTGAACCCACTTTTTCAGCTGGAATTCGGATACTGTGGTTTAAAAAAAAACTGCGTTTGAGCTGAGTTTTAGGAAAGAGGAGGGCTTGATATCCCCATGGTAACGACCCACGCCAACTTTATGATCCTTTTTTAGTATCGTCGTTGTGTATTCGTTATGAGCATTATAATAAGCGATGTTGTATATGAAATGCGCCACACACCGTAGCGTTATACTATAGGTGACCGGGAAGCCTAACCCTCACTCGGACGCGGACATGAAACACATCGCTGCTCATCCAGAAGGTGGCAGTATTTCATTGAGATCGAAGTGCGCGTGGGGAACAACATAGGCCTAGTATTTGTGTCACACACTCCTTTTTATTCTTAATAACAATTCTCATTAAAAATGTGTTCTGTATAATGTGTTACATAAATTAAGAAGCACTATAAAAGCACTGTGCTATATATGGTTGACAGCAGACACAGAGGAGGGGTATCTGATGCAAAAAGCATAGCTTTATTGATTTAGATTTTTTTTGTTTTATTTTAAATTGACTTCAGAAGCCTAGTAATTAATTATAATGAATTATTTATGATTACGCGTGTTGCTAAGAAATACATAAGATACATGAGAAAATAAAACAAAATCTGACTGGAGATTTTCCTTCAACGCCTTTTGCTGTGGAGAGAGGTGTAAAATAAATAATTAGTTTGAGCATCAGAATAAGCTTTAAACATATTATCCTCTATGTTCAAAGGGTCGAGTGAGACGATCCAGGATCTACAAGCAAAGCTCTACTTTGAAATGATCCTTCAAGCATTGGTCTGGACCTGTGAATCAGAAAGTCGGTTGCCTTTAAGAGTGAGTGATCTGGGCTTACCTTGACATCATCCTCTCAATAACCTTCTTGACCCATGGAGCTTCAGGATCCAGACAGACCTCTTGGCCCGTCTTTTTCAGAGTGGCACTGCAACACCAAACAGGAAGCAGACATTGAGTAAGAACAATCACTTCTCATATCCCAAAAAGGTCCAAGTAAAAATCTCCATAACATTTAAGAGGTTAACATCATTGTTGAGGGACGTAAAGAGAGGAGATTATCTCTGAGGAAGACTCACGTGATCTCAGATTCTTCACAGTGAGAATTAGCTGGAATGATCTCCACCTTCTGGATGTGACGACCAATTTGACGGCTCTCTGTCTGAATGCAGCGGCAGCCCAGTTCCATCTCCAACCCCCTCAGACTTACTCCTGTTAGGAGACAAAAGGTAGAGTAGACTTAGATCACCTCAACACACGTGTCTATGACATACCCTCTTACTCTTAAGAAATGAATATAAAGGCATTGGGACCTACCTTCAGTAATGGTCAGCAAGGCCAGGAGAACCAGTAGAGAGCTGATGGAGATTTTGCTACTTGTCATCTTCTTTTTTAGAAAACAATATAATTTTTAACAACTGATGTTTTCCGATCTGCTAATTTCACACTGGTTCTTTCGCTATTTTTCTTCGTCTCTGCTTTGCAGCTCTTATCACTCTCACTGCTGAATAACTCTGGCTCTTAGAAAGAGAGTTCCACCTTTTAAAGCTGTACTGTGACTCACAGCAAACTCTCAAGGAGGGAAATTTACAGACAATGTTTATGTGCTGTTAGACTGGCATCTACAGCAAGAAGAGCCTCTGTTCATTTCCACACTGGACAATATTGTGATCAGCACTGGTCACAATACTTGTGACCAGTATTTGTCAAAATACAAACTCTTAAACTGTGAAGAAAATAAATGATTTCAACTTAATTAGTTCAACAGCATTATTAAAGTAGAAGTCTATTTCCACAAGGGACAAGGGCAGGATCTTGAAAGGATCATGGCTAGTACTAATATAAGAAAACGTTGTGGTAGTGTGTGTATATGACTGATTGGACTCTAGGACTAGGTGAGGCTGCACACCTGTTGTGCATTGAGAAAGTAATGTGCACAGGCTAAACCCGCCATCACCACACACACTCAGGGAGAGATCTCCTGCATGGCAAAATGGAGCACCAGGCCATGTATCTGCAAACCGGCTTCAACATCACCACCCTGCGTCCTTTGTCTGGAGGAGACCAATAAAAGCCATCTAGGTGGAGTGTGGTAGCCACCTAGGTGGCGGGTAGCATTTAACATTGTTACAACCTATTATAGGAATATGATGGACAGAAACTTTATTTATTTTCCCCATAGCTTTGTGTTGCCATTATTTCAAATGAATTTAAAGCACATTTTGATTGAAGGACAACATATTACTGCTCGTGTGGTAGTGAGAAGTTCCATACATTAAACGCTCTGTCCTCTCATTGTCTCTTTTCCTGTTCACCGCTCTGATAATAGGCCAATACAGCAGGTAGTGTACATTTGAGGATTTTTTCCGAAGGATATTTCTATTGTTTAAAATATAATGTTGTGCATAAGAATGGACTGAATGAACCGAGAAGCACTATAAAATCACTGTCCTATGATAAATTATAGAACAGAGAAACAGAAACGTATCTGAGGCAAACTGGATGACCATATTCATGAATAAACATAGCACGCAAGGTATTGCCATTCATGTTTTATTTGAAATAGATACATATTTCTTCAAAAGCCTATATGTTTAATAATACTAAATACATAAAACAAATAAAGAGATCTTACATATCAACCAACAACAATAATACTGACCCAGTACTTCAAGAATTTTCAAAACAATTTCCAAGTTGATCAACTGAGAAAAGAAGTGAAAACTCCTTCAGAGGTAAATAAAACAAATCTTATAAAAACTATGCTAATAAGGTATAATATCTATATTGTTGATACAGCAATCTGTTATAAGAGGTTTAGCTTAGTGCATGGTACTATTCTATCTCCAACATAACATTAACTAGAGTCCGACAACAACCTTGGTGACCTTGTCTCCTCATGGTAATACTACTTCTGATGGTGCTCGTCCACAAACAGCGCATTTACATTTTAGCAGATACTTTTATCCAAAGCGCCTTACAGCGGTTCATAGACACATTCACACACCAACGGCAAAGTCAACCATGCAAGGCGGTGCAGTTAGGGTTAGGTGTCTCTCTCAGGGACACCTCAAAACTCAGCTAGGAGGAACCGGGGCTCTAACTAACAACCTTCCGGTTACATGTCAACCTGTTCTACCTCATGAGCCAAGTCGACCCGCTTGAACCCAACATCGAAGAATTCTGACTGGAGATTTTCCTTCACCGCCTTCTGCTGTGGAGAGAGGTGGAAAATAAATTAACTTGAGCATTAGAAGAAGCTTTTAACATATTATCCTCTATATTCAAAGGGTCAAGTGAGACGATCCAGGATCTACAACCAAAGCTTTACTTTGTGCTGATCATTCAAGCATTGGTCTGGACCTGTGAATCAGAAAGTCTGGTTGCCTTTAAGATTGAGTGATCTGGGCTTACCTTGACATCATCCTCTCAATAACCTTCTTGACCCATGGAGCTTCAGGATCCAGACAGACCTCTTGGCCCGTCTTTTTCAGAGTGGCACTGCAACACCAAACAGGAAGGAGACATTGAGTAAGAACAATCACTTCTCATATCCCAACAAGGTCCAAGGAAAAATCTCCATAAAATTTAAGAGGTTAACATCACTGTAGTGGGACGTAAAGAGAGGAGATTATCTCTGAGGAGGACTCACATGATCTCAGATTCTTCACAGTGAGAATTGGCAGGAATGATTTCCACCTTCTGGATGTAGCGACCAATCTGACGGCTCTCTTTCTGAATGCACCGGCAGCGCAGTTCCATCCCCAACCCCCTCAGACTTACTCCTGTTAGGAGACAAAAGGTAGAGTAGACTTGGATCACCTCAACACACATGTCTATGGCATACAGTCTTACTCTTAACAATTGCATGAATATAAAAGCATTAGGAAGTACCTTCAGTAATGGTCAGCAAGGCCAGGAGAACCAGTCGAGAGCTGATGGGGATTTTGCTGCTTGTCGTCTTCATTTTTAGAAAACAATATAGTTTCTTACAACTGAGGTTTTCTGATCTGCTAATATTTCACTGGTTCTTTCCCTTTTTCCTTTGCTCACCTTTGGCAGCTCTTATCACTCTCACTGCTGAATAACTCTGGCTCTGAGAAAGAGAGTTCCGCCTTTTAAAGCTGTCCAACAAGTCATGGCATACTCTCAAAGAATGGCATTGCGCAATCCGGGAATGGTATTTCTGGGAATTTACAAACAAGGTTCATGTGTGGTCTTCTGCAGCAAGCTGAGCCTTTGTTATTTTCACACATGATGTACAAGTATTGTGACCAGTAATGTTCACAATACTTGTGACCAGTACTGATCACAATATAAACTATTAAGCAGTGAAGAAAGTTAATGATTTCAGCTGAATTTAGTTCAACAGCCTCATTAAAGTAGAAGTCCATTTCCACAAGGGACACGGGCAGGATCTTTCATCTATCAGAAGTTTGAAACCAAAATGAAGACTGATATTTATTTCAACTATTAATGATTAGTTAAGCTGTTAATTATTAATTAGTACTTGGGGTAGTAGTATATTACTTCACAACTATATAAAATAACATAAAATGTACTATATTAATCCCTGAAGAGAAATGAGGGACTACCACTATTACCACCACCCCTACCAATACTATTAACAATAATAATAATAATAATAACAACATGTTTATCTTTTTTGTTGTTGTTGTAAATATTAGTTGTTTTAATAAATAACTAAATACATAAAGGAATGCATGAATGAATAAATACAATTCGTTTTGTAGTTATTAAACACATGTCTCATACAATAAATTAAAAGACATGAATATTAACTACAAATATTACATTTGATTTTCAGACCTTTATCTTTTCTATATACATTTCTGAGACAAACGGCATGACTTTAGTAATTAATAAACATGGCACACACGGTATTTACATTCATGTAATTCTTTATTTTAAATAGATCCATATTTCTTCAAAAGCCAATATGTTTATGAACAATAAATACATAAATAAAACAAATAAATAGATCTTATTTATCAAAGTTGTACAATTGAGAAAGGAAGTGAAAACTCATTCAGAGGTAGATAAAAACAAGTCTCTTATAAAAAAGTATGCTAATAATGAAATACAACATCTTCATGTTTGATACAACAATCTGTTATAAGAGGTACAGCTTAGTGCCCGGCACTATTGTATCTCCAACATAACATTAAAAAGAGTCTGACAACCACACAAGCAACTTGGTAATCTTGTCTCCTCATGGTAATACTACTTCTGATGGTGCTCGTCCACAAACATCCCAGCATTAAATAATTCTGAATGGAGATTTTCCGTCAACGCCTTCTGCTGTGGAGAGAGGTGGAAAATTAATTATAAGTTTGAGCATCAGAAGCAGCTTTCAACATATTTTCCTCTGTATTCAAAGGGTCAAGTGGGACAATCCAGGATCTATATGCAAAGCTGTACTTTGTACTGATCATTAAGCATTGGTCTGGACCTATGAATCAGAAAATCGGTTGCCTTTAAGAGTGAGTGATCTGGGCTTACCTTGACATCATCCTCTTAATAACTTTCTTAACCCATGGAGCTTCAGGATCCAGACAGACCTCTTGGCCTGTCTTTTTCAGAGTGGCACTGCAACACCAAACAGGAAGGACACATTGAGTAAGAACAATCACTTCTCATATCCCAACAAGGTCCAAGGACTAATCTCCATAACATTTAAGAGGTTAACATCACTGTAGAGGGAGGTAATGAGAAGGCATTATTTCTGAGGAGGACTCACATGATCTCAGATTCTTCACAGTGAGAGTTAGCTGGAATGATCTCCACCTTCTGGATGTGACGACCAATCTGACGGCTCTCTGTCTTGATACAGCGGCAGCGCAGTTCCATCCCCAACCCCCTCAGACTTGTTCCTGTTAGGAGACAAAAGGTAGAGTAGACTTAGATCACCTCAACACACGTGTCTATGGCATACAGTCCTACTCTAAACAATTACCTGAATATAAAAGCATTAGGACCTACCTTCAGTTATGGTCAGCAAGGCCAGGAGAACCAGTAGAGAGCTGATGGCAATTTTGCTGCTTGTCATCTTCAGTTTTAGAAAACAATAGAATTTTAAACAGCTGAAGTTTTCTGACCTTCTAATGTTTGACAGGTTCTTCGCTATTTTTCTTCTCTCTGCTTTGGCAGCTCTTATCACTCTCACTGCTGAATAACTCTGGCTCTGAGATTGAGAGTTCCACCTTTTAAAGCTGTCATATGACTCACTGCAAACTCTGCAGGAAGCATGACGCAATCCGGGAAAGTTATCATTGGGAATGTACAGAAAGGGCTTAGGTGCTTTTAGACAGGCATCTACAGCAAGAAGAGCCTCTGTTATTTCCAACACGGGACTGTATTGTGATCAGCACTGGTGACATTACTTGTGACCAGTATTTGTCACCATAAAATCTGTTAAGCGGTGAAGAAAAGAAATGATTTCAACTTCATTTAGTTAAACAGTCTCATAGTAGGAGTCTATTTCCACAAATGACATGGGTAGGATCATTCCTCTATCAGAGGTTTGAAACAAAATGAAGACTGATATATGTATTTTTCTTTGGGGATAACTTTTAATCAACAACTTTTAATGATTACTTAAGCCATTCATTATTAATTTATACTAGGGTTACTGGTATATTACTAAACAGCTATGACTACTAATATGAGATAACGTCAAATGTACTTCATTAATCCCTGTAGGGAAATAAGGGACTACCACTATTACTACTACCCCTACCAATAATAATACCATTAATACTATCAGGTTTATTTGTTTTGCTTTTGTTGTTTATAATATATTAAATAACTAAATAGATAAATGAATGCATGAATAAATAAATAAATAAAATGTATTGATCTAACACACTTAACTTACAATAAATAGAAGGACATGAAGCTTAACTAAAAATATTACATTGGACTTTCAGACCTTTAACTTTTTTGTATTTTAAAAGTTGGATTCACATTTTAAGATAGGAATGTACGATCATGTTATTTATTCAGATATGAAGAAAGTCAGGTAACCGTAAAAGTTAAACAAACACCTTTACAAAATGTACACTGTCCAGAAGGTTCACGTATTTCACAATGGACCATGGTAAATTATGTTGATTTTGAAAGAGAAAATCTTTATTTTCCTAATTCAGCATCTGAATAACCATACAGGTTACCTGGCCACATTGCCATGTTGTCATTGTAGCACCATCAGTCAACAACATTGGTAAACAATATGTTATCTGTATTGACTTCCAATACAGCAGTTCATCAGACATGAAGTATTTGGGGTGTTTACATTTGTATCAATAAATCCTCCCATGAGACTGTTGTCTCTCTGAGCACAAAAAGACTGCTACTGATTCTGTCCAGAAGGGTCACAGATTTCACAAAATACCATAGGAAAATGTGTTGATCCATGGAACCAATTAACTTAACAAAGCCTCACCTGTCCCACAGTAGAAACTATGTTAATTACAGTTTACACTCGCTCCCTCATTGATCCCATTGGCACATGTCCAAGAGTGGATGTATTATTTACAATTACAAGGGAAAATAGAAGATAAATACAAAATTTTGGGCTAAGATGGACAGATACATTTTTATTTTAACCATAACTTTGCGTTACCATTATTTGAAATTAATGAAAAGCACAATTTATTGAAGGACAGCAGGTACTGTATATATGATATTTTTACTCCAAAGGATGTTTATTTTGTTTAAAATGTGATGTTCTGCATAAGAATGGACTGAACAAACGGAGAAGCACTGTAAAATCACTGTCCTATGATAAATGATAAAACAGAGTAACTGAAACGTATCTGAGACAAACAGAATGACTTTAGTAATGAATAAACATGACACACAGTATTTCCATTAATGTAATTCGTTTATTTTAAATAGATGTATATTTCTTCAAGGTTTAATAACAGTAAATACATAAATAAAACAAATAAAGAGATCTTACGTATCCAAGTTGTACAATTGACAAAGGTAGTGAAAACTCCTTCAGAGGTAGATAAAAACAACTCTCTTATAAAAAGTATGCTAATAATGAAATACATATTGATGCTTGAGACAACAATCTATTATAAGTGGTACAGCTTAGTGCCCGGCACTGTTGTATCTCCAACATAACATTAAAAAGAGTCTGACAACCACACAAGCAACTTGGTGACCTTGTCTCCTCATGGTAATACTACTTCTGATGGTGCTCGTCCACAAACATCCCAGCATTGAACAATTCTGAATGGAGATTTTCCTTCATCGCCTTCTGCTGTGGAGAGAGGTGGAAAATAAATAATTAGTTTGAGCATAGAAAAAGCTTTAAACATATTATCCTCTCTGTTCAATGTGTCAAATGAGACGGTCCAGGATCTACAAGCAAAGCTAAACTTCGAAATGATCCTTCAAGCATTGGTCTGGACCTATGAATGAGAAAGTCTGGTTGCCTTTAAGAGTGAGTGATCTGGGCTTACCTTGACATCATCCTCTCAATAACTTTCTTGACCCATGGAGCTTCAGGATCCAGACAGACCTCTTGGCCCGTCTTTTTCAGAGTGGCACTGCAACACCAAACAAGAAGGAGACATTGAGTAAGAACAATCACTTCTCATATCCCAACAAGGTCCGAGGAAAAATCTCCATAACATTTAAGAGGTTAACATCACTGTAGAGGGACGTAAAGAGAGGAGATTATCTCTGAGGAGGACTCACATGATCTCAGATTCTTCACAGTGAGAGTTAGCTGGAATGATCTCCACCTTCTGGATGTAGCGACCAATCTGACGGCTCTCTGTCTTGATGCAGCGGCAGCGCAGTTCCATCCCCAACCCCCTCAGACTTGTTCCTGTTAGGAGACAAAAGGTAGAGTAGACTTAGATCACCTCAACACACGTGTCTATGGCATACAGTCCTACTCTAAACAATTACCTGAATATAAAAGCATTAGGACCTACCTTCAGTTATGGTCAGCAAGGCCAGGAGAACCAGTAGAGAGCTGATGGCAATTTTGCTGCTTGTCATCTTCATTTTTAGAAAACAATAGAATTTTAAATAACTCAGGTTTTCGGATCTTCTAATATTTTACTGGTTCTTTCTCTTTTTCTTTCTCTCTCTCTACTTTGGCAGCTCTTATCACTCTCACTGCTGAATAACTCTGGCTCTGGGAAAGAAAGTTGCTCCTTTTAAACCTGTCAAATGAGTCAAGACAAACTCTCAAGTATGCGTTGCGCAATTTGTAAAAATCAACCTAGGGAAGCAACTGTGGCAAAATAAGCTTCTGGTTATTTCCACAGAGGACTGTATTGTGACTAATAATGGTCACCATACAAATTATAAAAAAATGACCCAAACCTAATTTAGCCCAATTGCCTCATTGAAAGTAGCAGGCTATTTATAGTATGATCTATATGTGATATTTATATGATGTCAATATGTTATCTATATATCTCTATATGATTATATTATATCTCCTCTATCAGAGGTATGAATCAAAATTTAGACTGAATTGTTGAAGTTGTAATTCATAAGACCTGAATTTGAAAAACAGAGGGTCAACAAGCAGACAGACAAAAACTAAACACATTTTGCAACGCTAGATGGATAAGTGATATGCTGGCATAGGCTACATACTTCATACAAACGAAGAACAGGAAATACAAACTTAAAGTTTACAAGACACATGTTGAAGATACAAAACATCTGGCAGGAAAAGGGGCTAGTAAATAGTAGTATAATACACTTTTTTTTCTTAGTGGATAAATGTGAATGAATAACTATTTCTGATTAGATAAATTAGTACTAATATAACTATATTACAAATTATAATTATTAATGAAAGCTTTATTCTTTTTGTTGTTGTTCTAAATAATATTAGTTGTTTTTTATTTAGTGAAAACATTTATCACATAATAAATGGCCAGAGATAAAGCTCAATTAAAAAAACGTTTACAAAGTTTGATTTGCATAGTAAGATAGGAATGTAGGTTAATGTTATTTATTCCAATATAAACACTGTATACTGTGTAGACTGTCCAGAAGGTTGACGTATTTCCAAAGTATCATGGTAAAGTATGTTGATTATGAAGGCACAAATCTTTAATTTCCTAATTAAGCAGCTGAGTAACCATAGAGTGTACCTGGCTACATTGTCACTCAGACACAGCAGTTAATCAGGGTGTTAACATTTGTAACGGTACATCCACCGGTGAGACTGGTCTCTCTGAGCACAAAAACCTGAATTCAATTGATACTGTCCAGAATAGGCTTGGGCGGTATCACGGTATTACGCTTACCAGGTATTTAGAAATACCAAAGGTGTGATTTTAAATACGGTCAAACATACAAACACACCTTTTACTATTCAACTTTTTTTCTGACATCTTATGAATACTTTTTTATTTTTATTATGTTAACATGTATTTTGGCAAAGTTTTGAAGCAGGATATATAATTAAATGTGACAATTACACAAGTTTGAAAGTATATATATATATTTTAAGTTAGAAAGATATTGGATATTCAACAGATATTGACGCTCCGCATTGCAGCGATCTGACGCGGGGAACTAAAGACGCGATCACCGGTAGGGGTCCCGTGTCTCTAGCGATGTATATCTGCCCAGGCAACGTATCCTCATACAACGGTTCGTATCGTACACAATGTTTTCGTAAGATTCCTACGAATTTCCAGCAACACGAGCGATCAGTGCGCCTGCGCACAATTATTTCATTTTCTGCAACATGCACGCAGATATCCTGTTAATACATGAACGTGAACATGTAAAATGAGCACAATATTATGAACAACCCCCGAAATGATTGATTATTGGTTCCTGGGATTGGAGCGGGACGCTTTGATGAGGTACATGTGTACAATGTAAGCACAGTTCACGTTGCTTACGAGTATATGAGTTCTATAGAAAGGTTAATTTACACAAACCTAGATGAGGATTTATCTCCAATAGTGCACTTTAGTCATTTACTAATCTAAAGATAAATGATTTAGCCTGCCTTTACTCCAAACTGGTAGTGACACAACCGATAAACCTATTTGTGAAAGCAAAACACCAAACTCATTAATTTAACGAGGCAGGTTTATTTGACGCAATTCATTAATTGATCATGTGTGAGAGGTTATTCCTCATCCTGAGTGTGTATTGACTGTTTCTGTTGTTGAGTGAAATGCTCACTGCAAGCTTCCTATTTATGTATGGTGTACCCCTACTGTCCACAAGCACCCCCCCCCCCCCCCCCCCCCCCCCCCCATGCCTCTCAGTGGTGGTGGTGTCGTTTATATGAAAGAGGGCTTTAAAATATACTAGAATGATCAATTAGGAGGCCGTAGCCCTACAGGAAGTGATGCAATGAGTAGGTGACATAGGGGTCAAGGACACAATCAAGTGAGCTATAGACCTGGGGTCTCTTTTATATCAAAGAGGGTCTCAAAGGACATATACAATTCTCATTTTGGGGCTCCAGCCCTACAAGAAGTGACTCACAAAGCCTCAGCAAATGCTCCATCTCGTGGCGCCTCACCCAGCTGCTCGCTGGCAAGATTGTGAGCTGACGTTCTTCCCAGACCTACACCCTACCCATCCAACATGCATGTCTGAGAATCAGACCTCTATTTCATAAGAAACAAAAGTAAAGCGCAAAATGCACATTAACGTTAATCTCAAAAGGGGCATGGTGCGGGTTCCTTTTGACCTTTTGACCCCAGGCTTGAAAAACTTCTCCACAGGCTAGCTGTGTTTACATGCCTTAAGGCATGAATTTTCATGCATGTTTTATGCCCATTTGCTCTACAGTTGGATGTCATTCCCCTTTTCCCGCCCCTTTGAGATGGCTAGAGATGCCAAAATCCAAACAGACGTTCCCCTGGGTCCCGGGAACAATATATGTGAGATTTAGATTTCTAGCGCAAAAAACGTCTGGTTTTGTGACAAAGCCTCTCAGAAGTGTGGCCCGCAAGCCCTAGTTGATCAGAATGTGGCGTAAAAGGCAGTTTAGGAGATAGGAAGGTCCTACTGCCATGATACTTGGCAACCTAATTCTAGGGCTTGACTGGGACCCCCACACCGAGCCTTGGCCCTCTCGAGCACCGGGGGCTAAGGGTAGTTAAGGGTTAGGGTCCGCCTTTTCGCTAAGCGACCCAAGATTTTCAGAGCAATCCCAAGATGCCCCCCGGTTGAAAGGTCTAATGGCCAAGTTCCTATCTCTTGTCAACGAATTGAGATTAATTTGTGTGTGTTTCCAATGTGTTTCCAATATGTGTGAGTTGTATGTATGACCTTAGCATATCTCTAGAACCGTTCATCTGATCTTCTTCAAACTTGGCAATGTATTGCTGAGGACCGGAGGAAGTGCAGTGTCTACTTATTTGGACAAGTTCAATATGAATTAATTAATTAACTGACAAAACAAACAACCAAGCGGCACTCTGTGCAGCAGCAGGGGTGGGGTGTCAGCGAGGCGGGGCGGGGCTTCAGGGCTCTGGGGACAGACTCCATCATGTCTTCAGCTACGTCGGCAACGGGCCCACACAAGCCAGGGTTCATTTTCTGCAGTTCATTAGGGCACTGTACTTCGATGCTGGATACATGTTTTGTATGCACAATGAACTAGTACCTGAAAGAAACCTAACAATAACAACCCCCAACCCTATTGTCCCCACACCTCCCAGTGTGACCAGCCAACCCCTAATTCCGCTCCAGCCCAGAGATTGGAGGCTATTACCATGGCTGGCGGAGGTGCCCCTCGACTTGGCTGGTGCAGGGGCTGTCTGGACGGGCTGTCTGGACGGGCTGTGTGGGGCTGGACAGCCGTGCTGTGTGTGGGGCTTGTTCCAGGTAATGATGCATTGCCTCCCACGCCTTTCGGTGGAAACCACCGATGACCATCATTGCCGTCAGGGAAAGGGCTGGTGCCGGGAGGTGACTGCCTTTCGACAAGTCTGGTGGCTCCTTCAGGCAGCCCTTCTGTGTCCCTTTCCAGGTCGGACAGGCTCCATGTTGGGCAGCAGTGTGGCAGTTGACTTTGCTTGGCTCACCCGACGACCAGGAGGCAGAGCAGGTCTTACCTGCTGACATGTCAGTGTTTTCCCTGAAGGTGCGCTCACTTCAGACGTGTTAAGACACCGCGTCAATAGGTCGGGTGTTGTGTTCTCGAGCAGGGCAAGTTTTAAACCAGAAATTGCAGTGTCGCTTTTCACATATGAAACAGCGTATCACACCTTGAGTGTGTGTGGTGATGGCTGGTTTATCCTTTGTGCCCTGATTATTCAAATACCCAACAGGTGTGCATCCTCACCAAGCCCCAGAGTCTAATCAGTGTGACTCAGGCCAGGTGATGCTGTTTAAACCAGCGATCAAACACACACTCCACAATAGCCATTCAATACAACACAATGTGGCTTTTGCACAATCACCTGGTAAATAATTTACATGTCATAAAAAAAAAAATATGTCCATTATTCAACGGACACTTGAGTTGAGTGAATAATCAACCAATATAAATCTACATATAAAAGAAAGCGTTACTTAGATGAGCACACATTTACAAGATAACAATTGACCTACCTGCCCATTCTGGCACCGTGCGACTTACCTGGAATGGGTCAAACAAGGTGAGCATTGTGTTATCTTTACTACACCATATTTTATTTTCAACTGTATGTCAAAACGTCAATAAATCATGAGGCGGCATGGCCCTGTTGTGTATGTGAGTGAATTTTAAGTTTCTTTACGTCCACACCTTCCATGATAAACTGTGCTGTTTAAATGATTATAATTATTGTGGATACTGAATATTTCATTGTTGTATTTCTGAACACTTGCAGGTGTTTTATTGAAATGCCATGCCTACAGGTCAAGTCAATTCAGAACCACTGTTCATTTCAAATCGTATAGGATCGTCGTTATCGTTGTCTTGATATTATAAAATAGACAAATGCATCATGTCATCACAGTGACCCTTTTTTATAGGCCTATACATTATGTGGTTCATTTATGTATTGTTTATAAAACAATACATATTATATAGGCTTTACTAAATGTATCAGATATAATACCATTTCATCATTGCATAATATCCTGTCGGTGAAGAAATGAATGACCTGTATAGCATGCCTGAGGTGAGAAAGAAAATAAAACAACCATTGTCTTTTATGAGCAAGGCAGACAGGCTCAAACAAGTCTGGTGAATCGGCCCGTGAGACAGGAAGTGTATTAAATCACTGGTGGTTGTTATTTCCGCTGCTCTGTGTTCTTTTTTTTAAGTCACATAGTTCCTCAAACCAGTGCGGATGTGATGAAGAAAGAGATTTTATGTAGGCTTAGTGTGGATTTTCTCAGTGACGTCAAGTTATTTCTCTACATTTAACTGTAATACTGATTGTGGTTAGAAATTGTTAGAGGGCCTTTGAAAACAGATACTTTTTTTTACTTTTAATGCTGAACCCTCATGGGTTAACAAGAAACCGGTACAGTGGTCAGACATTTCATTTCATTACAGCAATTATTTTTGTAATCTCGGTCTTAAACGAAATATTCAGATTCTGAAAATCAAAAGATTATGTCTAACCCACTAATACAAACCATTCAATGGTTACGCAAATCCCTAAATACAGAAGTTTGACGATCTATCTTCCGGATAATTCATTCACTATTTCCTCATTTCCATACTTCCGCTGAATTTCAGATCATTATATTATATTACTTTAGATTTGTTTAGTTTATTACAACAAATATCTGTTAAAGAATGTCAGGCCTAAAACATACATGGATCCCATCATTGTTCAACCACTCCTAGAACAGGGGACGAAGAGGGGGAAACAGAGTGGGAGAAGTGTGGAGAACAAGGGGCAGACGGGGTGGACACCGCCCAGCCTGGACATGACCTGGACAGTGGGGGTCCACTCAGAAGCCCCATGGGTGGGGGGCTGCTTGTAGGTCAGCCTTGGCCCTTGTCCGAGGCGGGATATGCGATGAGCGGGCACCTGTTTGGAAGGGGGCAAGGACAGACCGCCGATGACCTGCCACCATAAGCACATCAGAGTTTAGGAGTTTAGTGTTTAATGTAGTTTATAGGCTGGTACTGTCTGAGAAACAAACTGCCTGGCGGATGGAAATCCATGCCTTCAGTTGGTCTGAGTGATCGTCCAACCAAGCCTGTGCTTTGTTACACCAACTTCATAACCGTGAGTTAAACCAAAAAACACTGGTAGCAGAAGACCTTCCTTGTAGGCCTACACGACAGAAATATATCACATTAAACAAATACAAATAAACACAAACGCTTTGAGTTGAGTATGAACAAATATGACTGGAAGTGTATATATATATATAAGTGCTATTGTCCCTTCTAAATGGAAAGGACATCGAAACTATAGCTGATCACTTCACACACACACACACAAAACGTAGATTATCAGATTAAAGGGGTTTATTATGCTTTTTAGATTTCTCTTTTTGTGTGTGTGTTATATAGCTTTTCATCCATGTATATGGTCTGCTAAGATACAAAGCTCAAAGTCCACACCACAGGATGAGTCCTCTCTCCCACAGAAAACGTCCCTCCTGAACTGCCTGAAACAGCTTGTTTGCAGTCAGCCTTTACTTCCTTGATTATATTACGTCAAAGAATTACGGATGTGCTGAAGTCCCTCCTCTCGGCTGGTTTGGCGCGCCCTCAATAAAAGATAGTAAGAGCGGTGGCCGGTTCTGTTCTGTTAGCGCCATGTTGAGAAGACACTGTTGTCATCAGTGTGAAGGCAAATCCCTTTTGTATGGACTTTCAAAGGAAGACGAAATTGAGAATCAGTTGTTCAAATTCCTTTTGACCATTCCTTCATTTTACGGAGCACCTGAGCCGGGCACAGTTCACTACATGAGCTTCGCAACCTGTAGATTCAGGTGTGTGCACGTGTTTTAATTTGTACGTGTGGTCAAGCTATCTTCTAGGGTGTTTTCCCAAAGTCTAAATATTTCAAATAATATATATTCTGAAAAGTTATTTCTTTAAAAACACAAAGTGACTATTTGAATGCAAAATTCTACAGATTGGGTGGATGACCTGATGAGGCTCATCTTTGATGAGGGGTTTAAGGGCCTAACGCCATTTATTGAGGAGTTAAAAAAGATCCCCACACCCCAGGACCAGTCATCTCAGTATCAGGGACCCTCAAAGGAGGTCATGGTTGCCCACCCTCGACCCCGTTTCAGCAAAGGGTCGGTCGGAAGCCAACATACTGTCCAGCCAGATCAGGAATCTTCGGGTGCGTCTGGAGTAACACACAATATGGGATGACAACCCTGACAGTTCTTCCTAAGTAGCTCTAGTTTACTTGTGACTTGAGTTGAGTTGTTTGTTTGCATTTGTAAAATATAAAGTTATTGTGGCCGTTTGCATCAGGCGGGGTTGACTCGGAGGGACGCACGGACAACAGCAGACAGGGTGTGGGCACCAGTAACAAAAGTATATTCAAAAAAAAGGATGAGGACAAGGGGGGGGCAGGGTGAAACGTCAACGTAACTTCTTCCCGGTCCGGGGTAGGTCTCCTGGTAGGGCTTCAGGGGTGAGCTGGAGGCATACTTTAGGAAGTTGCCACAATCCTTCCTCGAGGGGAGAGGTTCTCCCTGCCTTTATGGCAAGCCACCTCTCTTCTGGCCACATGGTCGGCAGGTGTTCCCCATTGGTAATCATGCAGCAGGTGTACCGGATAATACTGATTATCAATGACTTTCCCCAGTGCTTGTCTTTTGGGGAAAGGCCGTGGTCCATGGTTCTGCTCTCATTTTCCCCTTGTGGAGGGTATTTGGCATCTAGGCCCTCCACATTATCTTGAAAAAAAAAACATTTCATTCTCATTTCTTCACAAATTATTTAGGTCCTGTGGTATAATTAAACCTCACTATTCTGATTTATTTTAGACAGTTATTTCATTACAAAATACGTATTCTTCTGTTCTATGGCTCAAAAGGTCCATAGTCAGCTCTATAAATGTTATTGATGTTCTGCAGCCTGTAGGGATTCAAACAGCTAGGCTATAGGCCTGGATGGGGATGGGGATGGTGTACCGTGCATGTAAGGGAGACTGGAACCTGGTTCATTCGTACCTGGTTCATTCGTCTTACAACCTCTTATGGAAAATAAGAATGATTTACAACCATTACTGTTATACAATTAAGCAAATAACTCCGGAAGCAACATGTGTTTCACTCTCAAACATAAAGGATCATGTACAGTGAAAAGGTTGATGCAGGACCCTGACGCGAAGCGGAAGCTGTAGTTATTGATTTGAGTCACTGTTGGCGACCATTCGTGTTCCTTTGCAGCAGAAGCTTTCCATTTCGCTTGGCATTCTGGCGCATTTCCACAAGTGCACCGATATAAGTAATTACGAGATATACCAACCAACACAAATATGTTGTTACTGTGAAAATATAGTTAGAAAATATAGTTCGTATAGTTTTCGATGGTGTTTTGGGTCTAACCGATTGCTTGGCCTGAACTTTTGATTAGGTATCAGACTCTGGCTCGAAAAGGTAACGCTGAACTGAACCGAAGTCATTAATACTGGCAAATGTCTAAAACATATTTTGATAAATAAGCTATATTTTGATGCTTTTGTATGACTCTGGCATCTTATTTACATTCAAAGTACATGTCCTAACCATTGAAAATGTAATTCAATCTGAAACAAGGGCTTAATTCACACTTGAAGAACATTCTTAACAATATTGTAGAAGATATTTTGAGGAAACTACATTTGCCCCTGCAATGTAATTCCTCAGGCTCCAGCACTAGTAAAAGGAATCCAAGAAAGCATGCATTTTATCATAATCTCAGACAGAGGAATCCTAAATAACAGCCAGGTTGAAGACTTGAGGAGGAGTCTTTACCATTGTTATCCAACTATTATTCAATTTAAAGGGTAAAAATCTGTTTGCTGGGCTCAAGTATGAAACAGTAATGTTTCATTATACCATATGACCCAAATAACGAATGAAGACATGAAAAATGAATGTTTCCTCAATATAAATACTTTTTATGCAAATGAACAAACACTTCACAGAAGCATTCCTGTTTATACACAGTAAAAACGTTTTTTGTTTAGCCCCAGCTAAACAAAAAGTGCAGGGAATACTTGGAAGGGAATGTCAGGGTGGTCATCCCATCATGTGTTGTGCTCCGGATACGCCAGGAGTTTCCTGATCTAGCTGGACAGTATGTAGGGTTCCGGCCGCCCCTTGACTGAAGCTGGAGACATGGTGGGCTACAACTTCCTCTTTTGGGGGTCAAATTGTGATGGGTCCTCAAACACCTCATCAAAGACCAGGCTCAGCAGGGCATCCACATAGTCTGCAAAACATTGCAGTCTATTAGTCGATTTGTGTTTTAGTACTTTTCTTAGTTCCGTGTACATATGTTAAATGTGGCAATAATTATATGAATTATTTGTTTATTTGTATTTCTGTTGGTATTACAAATAAAACGTACTGTATTGTAGGGTCCGTTTTGATTGGCGTTGTGGTGCATTTCCCCTTACTGGACTTGAGGAACACGACCTTGAAGACAGCTTGTTCTGCAGATGTTGTAGCTTACGGTCCACATTTTCACTGTAGGCTAATGCATGATCGCCAAGTACAACCTACAATTATTGATTGTCAAAAGTCAGTGATCCATTTCGAAGCATAGGGAAGTTATTACGTTGTTCGAAAATGTTTTTTGGTCATTGTTTAGTAATTCTCTTATTGAATATGTGCCGTGACGATGTACAAGGCCTAATAACATTACAGTAACATTACAGCTTGCATAATCAGGAATCCAACTCAACACAATAACGGGAGCTAGAAAGTTAGCCAAGACCTACAGTTGACTAACCAAAATATTACACACAATGACGTGAGGTATCTTTAGCACTGGGTGTACAGCTCAGCTACAACCAACTTGGGAACACTGGTTGGTAGCTACCTTGTTTGTTTTAAACATATCCACAACTAAGAAAGCATACTTACAGGTTGTGATCCTGAAGGTCCAGGTTGGGCCAACAAAGTGGGGACTGCCCCGTCTGTGAGGACTAAATGATGACCGCTTCCTCGGTAATGTGAAGCGAACACAATGCAAAGGTGGGGCTGTACTGCGGAGGATGGTGGACAAAATGAATTGGGACCACTCACTCTTCACGTCGTCTTCTTTGGGGAGTCCATGCAAACAGAATTTGCTTTCGCACAGAGAACAGCATCTTCTCAACATGGCGATACAGCTAACCAAATTCCACCAGCCACCGCTGTACACAGCTTTGTTTGAGGGCGTGGCTAAGCACCCAGGAGGCGGGACTTCTGCACTTCCGCACTTCCCACTTCATTGTCTGGTCAGATTGTAGCAGCAGTAAATGCTGACCGCAAACAAGGTGTTTCAGGCACTTAATGAGGGGTGTTCTCGGTGTGCGCGAGTAACTCCCCTTGGCACAGACTTCTATTTCTTTTTTTACTTAGCAGACCTTAAACATTAAAAAAAGTGGCATATAACACGCTAAGGCAAAGGGAAAAACCGAAAAAGCATAATATGACCCCTTTAACTTTTCCTTTTTCTTGTATTGTTCCTCTTATCTACCACAACTCTGAACCCCTCCCTTTCCAAAGTAATATCTCCGTGTGACGGCTTCAATCCAACAAATATTCTAGCTCTGTGTGTGTGTGTGTGTGTGTGTGTGTGTGTGTGTGTGTGTGTGTGTGTGTGTGTGTGTGTGTGTGTGTGTGTGTGTGTGTGTGTGTGTGTGTTTATACATTGACCATATTAAGTGTTAAAGCCATGCCTAGCCAAGTTTATTGACTTTTAACTAAAGTGCAATATCAGGTCATAAATAGTGGGTTGAGTCAAACTTGTTATTATTTGCTAGAAATATAATACAATATGAACTATCATGTGTCAGTACTAGAAACATGAGTAATCTTGGCACATCCTGGGCCTACATCATTGGTGACTTGTCCTTCAGTTAGTTGCAAATTTCCTAAGAATTCCCCATGAACAAACCCTCCTAGTGGGAATGTTTGCACTAAGGATTCATCATTTTTTTATGTCTATGATGTCTAGCCCTTTGCAATGATGTTGCCTCAGGAGTTATTTGCTTTATTATAAAACACTATTTGTTGTTCAGCACTTATTTTTCTTATTAGGTTTTAAGATTAATGAAGCAGCTTCCAGTCCCCCGTATGCATGGTACACCATCCAGGCCTAGAGCATAACCGCTTGAGTCCATGCACCCTGCAGAACATAAACAACATCCTTAGAGCGGACTATGGACCTTTAAGGCGTAGGACAGAAAAAGAGTATGTTTTATTACATATAATGAGATACAACTGTCAGTAATGTTTCATTAAACCATATGACCCAAATAACGAATGTAGACATGGCAAATAATGTTTTCCTCAATATAAATACTTTTTTGCAAATGTGCAAACACTTCACAGAAGCATCCCTGTATATACACAGTAACACGTTTTTTTTAAGAGCCAGTTTACAACCAACTTGGGAACACTGGTTTACTATCTATAACGGGTTCAATGCACAGTTAAGGCCGGACACCTGGTCGTAATTCACCATCTATGGCGCCACTTATTATTTATAAGGGGTACAATGTACGGTCAAGGCAACATACTTGATTTAGGGAGAGTGTATGCAGTCAAGAACAGACACATAATTGGGGAGAGGAGCTTGCTCATGATTTTCTCACATGAGAACAGAGCACAATGCAGGAATGCAGGAATGCAGGAATACAGGAAAACAGGCAGCTGGGGGGGGGGGGGGGTGTTCGTTAGTTAAAAAGACAGATAGGCAACTATAGTGTGCACATAACAACTTGAACGTCAAAACTAATTAGTTTTCTTAGCCAGTTTTGTATGGGATTTAGTGCTCCATTGTTCAGCCTTGGAGTGGATCAGAAGGTCACTGGTTCAAGTCTCAACAGTGACATTTTTTTTAAAATACATCCATAAAAGCACTGTTGTGCTTTTATGGGTGTATTTAAGATCTCTTTGGTAAATATAATTATCTTTGTGCCATATTTACACACATATGCACTTATTTTAGTGGGGATGCTCTATTTACTATGCCATACTCTGTTACACTATTATAGCCATATGACTATTCACACTTATTCACACTTATAATTTGTATTGTGAAGTGTAGGCTCAATAAAACTTCAGCCTTCACCTTCACAAAAGTGTTTTATCTACAAAACATTTTGTATGGATGTTATATTGCATGCACAATCATTAGTTTTTATTTATTTATTATTTGTCTTTGATATTATTCATTTAAATGACCAAAATAAATCCAAGCTACGGTTTGTTAAACCACTAAAGTTGCATGGCAGAAAAAAGACTGTTGTGTGTGTGTATATATATACTGCTCAAAAAAATAAAGGGAACACTTGGAGTTACATTGTTTTGTTTAAGTGTTCCCTTTATTTTTTTGAGCAGTATATATACTCACACATGCACTCAAAGATATATATTACAGTATGCTGCTTTCTCGTGGAGCGGATCTGACTGCATAACACAAAATGTTTAGTGTGATTTGACCAGCAAATAAAACTCATGTCAAAGATTTGTTAAAATATAAGAACATGTTTATTTAAAATTATTTACATTTGTTTGTTGTTCCTCATCTCCTCCAACCACTGGAGTAAATTGTCCCCTTGAATTGTCTCTGCAGTCCGGGGCGCCCCACACTTCCTGCAGTTATTTGCCTCCCCAGTCCTGTTATAGGTCTTTTTTTGGTGAGGGGCAAGTGGAGGCACTGCTGAGGGGACAGCAAACATAAAGGGGGTCCGGGCGTGAGGGTAAGGATATAGAGGGTTGACAGGGAGGAAAGGTGCTCTAGGGTGGAATTGGGCTTGGGTGAGGGCAGGAGTGTCAAAGAAGGCAGGGGCTTGGGTGAGGCCTGGGTGGGAAAAGACGAATGGAACAGATGACTGGGCAGGTGGAGGTGGAGCAGAGGACCAGGCACCACTAGTGAAGGACTGGGAAGGTGGTGGTGGAGGAGAAGGAGGTGGGGCAGTTGGCCAGGCACCACTGGTGGAGGACGGGGCAGGTGGTACAGTGGAGATCAAGGCAGAGACGGCCTCCAGACACTGTGGGGTCAACGGCGTCATCCCGGAAGCCCTCATCCTCTGCCGTCGTCCATGGCCAAGTCCTCGAGCAGCTGGTCAGGGTCCTCAGAGTCAGGATCCATGTCCTGCATGCTGTTCCCAGTCTGCCTCTACAGGTAGTCGATGCCTATCAACAATCCTGGGAATGAAAACAATAATGTAATTAGTAGAATAAGTATATCAACATGTGTGGAACCCATATTAATGCTGATTATAGATAGAAAATGTGCACCCCACATTCATGTTATTATTTTATTATAGTACTTGTTATGAGTTGTTAACGTATTTATTTGATGACATGATCACTTGCAACAGCAACAGTAATATTAGAATATGCAGATTTGTGACTCTAATCTGTTTTGCAGAATTAAAGACATTTTATTTCAAACGTATACATGCTTAGTAGTCAATTCATATCCAAGTGTGAAACACAAGCACACAAAATAAAATGACATACAATATGTTGAGTATTGTAAGTAATCTCTATTCAGTGTAACTTACCAGTGTACTTGGCGGGGGGGGGGGGGGGGGGGGGGGGGGGGGGGTGATGCACCATTAAATAATGGTGATGCGATTAGAAATCCCCTGGAATAAACCGGTTCAGATGGCAGTGAAAGGACTTCAGGGACACACCTGTACTTGGTAAGGAGGACGCCCTCCTTGGTGGTGGTGGTGGTGGTGCCAATCTCTGTGTAGAGAGACGCACCTGGCAGGTCCTGGATGCACCTGACGTGCCTCTTCTGAACCCGCCAGATGTTCTCCATCCTCACCCGGTCCAGGAGGGGAACACCAAGCAAGTCCCTGCCTCTGTCCCCGATCAGCTCCTGCAGCAGGCGCTCAACGAGGCGGATGGTGGCCTCCTCTCCGCGGGTCCTCCGTCTGCAGTACTGCGCCAACTGAGCCTTGGTGATGCCGCTCGGTGATTCTGTGATTCCATGAGGGTGTGCCCGGAGATGACGGGCACACCCTCCTTCCGAAGCTAGCGCAAAAGGGCCACATCTGCAGGGGTGCATCCGCCGAAGGAAGTGCCAGATGTCCAGCCGGATTACGAGGTCCGGCCACCCACTGAACCTGGCCTTCAGCTTGGGTCTCCCCGCCCGCCTCCCTGCAGCAGCCACAGTCCACATAGAGGAGCAGAGGGGGAGCTACGCCCGCCTCGCTGTAGCGCCTGATGAGGTCCGACACCATCCGGTCCAGACCAGGTCCCTCCTGGGCCGTCAGGACGCTGACCAGGACCTGCCCCACCTCATTGCTGATGGAGGACGTCCATAGCGCGGTTCCCTCGGCTGCTTCAGCCAGCTTTTGGGTGATCTGGAATTATACAGAATAAATTAATTCAAAATACTAATATAAATTAGAATATGAATAAAATAGAAGCAAAATATATACACAAAATACATTAAAAATATTTACAAAAATGTGAGGGGTGTACTCACTTTTGTATATAATTGGTTTTGAAACCGGCGGAGTTGCACCTGAGGGTCTTCGTCACCGTCAGGTAGTACCTGTCCACGTCCAGGACCTGCCGTGCCCTCTTGTGGATGCCGGCCCCGGTGAGCTGCCTCTTACACTCTGGGCAGGACACCCTCACCTCCCACAGGTGGTAGGGCATCCACACCAGGAGCCGGTGCGCGAAAAAGCGCCCTGGTGTTGGGGCCTGGTTATAAATCAGGGCTGGCACCAGTGGCTCATACCAGAGCTTGACGTCCGGGCGCAGCCGCTGGTTCCTCCACAGCGTGGACGCAATCCAGCACTGGTCTTGCTGGGGAATTGTCTCAACAATCCAACTCAACACAATAACGGGAGCTAGAAAGTTAGCCGAGACCTACAGTTGACTAACCAAAACATTACACACAATGACGTGAGGTATCTTTAGCACTGGGTGTACACCTCAGCTACAACCAACTTGGGAACACTGGTTTTCAAGATTGTGGCTGACCCCTCCCACCCCGGCAACAATCTCTTTGAGCCACTCCCCTCTGGCAGGAGGCTGAGGTCCATCAGGACCAAAACCTCTCGTCACAAGGACAGTTTTTTCCCCTCCGCCACTAGCCTTATTAACAAGGCCCGGAAACCACCCTGACTCTCTCCACACTCCCCCCCTGGCTCTACATGCCACTGTACTTAATCTGCTCTTGTAAATCTAAATTGTGTGTATTTATTTATACATATATTTATACTTATTTTGTTTGTTCTGTTTAACCTGCAATAGAGAACGTGACGTGCACCTACATCACCAAGACAAATTCCTTGTATGTTTTAAAAAACGTACTTGGCAATAAAGCTTTTCTGATTCTGATTCTGATTCTGATTAATAAGGGGTGTTCTCGGTGTGCGCGAGTAACTCCCCTTGGCTCAGACTTCCATTTCTTTTTTTACTTAGCAGACCTTAAACATGAATAAAAGTGGCATATAACACGCTAAGGCAAAGGGAAAAACCGAAAAAGCATAATATGACCCCTTTAACACAATCAAGGAAAGAGTGAGAGACTGCCAGAGTGCTTTAAGAGCCAGCACAATCTTTCACAAGTCTCTACAGGGTTGATGTTTCTTTTCTTTTCCTTTTTCTTGTATTGTTCCAATTATCTAACTCTGAACCCCTCCCTTTCCAAAGTAATATCTCCGTGTGACGGCTTCAATCCAACAAATATTCTAGCTCTGTGTGTGTGTGTGTGTGTGTGTGTGTGTGTGTGTGTGTGTGTGTGTGTGTTTATACATTGAGCATATTAAGTGTTAAAGCCATGCCTAGCCAAGTTTATTGACTTTTAACTAAAGTGCAATATCAGGTCATAAATAGTGGGTTGAGTCAAACTTGTTATTATTTGCTAGAAATATAATACAATATGAACTATAGTAATCATGGCACATCCTGGACCTACATCATTGGTGACTTGTCCTTCGGTTAGTTGCACATTTCCTAAGAATTCCCTATGAACAAACCCTCCTAGTGGGAATGTTTGCACTAAGGATTCATCATTTTGTTATGTCTATGATGTCTAACCCTTTGCAATGATGTTGCCTCAGGAGTTATTTGCTTTATTATAAAACACTATTTGTTGTTCAGCACTTATTTTTCTTATTAGGTTTTAAGATTAATGAAGCAGCTTCCAGTCCCCCCTATGCATGGTACACCATCCAGGCCTAGAGCATAACCGCTTGAGTCCATGCACCCTGCAGAACATAAACAACATCCTTAGAACGGACTATGGACCTTTAAGGCGTAGGACAGAAAAATAGTATGTTTTATTACATATAATGAGATACAACTGTCAGTAATGTTTCATTAAACCATATGACCCAAATAACGAATGTAGACATGACAAATAATGTTTTCCTCAATATAAATACTTTTTTGCAAATGTGCAAACGCTTCACAGAAGCATCCCTGTATATACACAGTAACACGTTTTTTTAAGACCCAGTTTACAACCAACTTGGGAACACTGGTTGGTAGCTACCTTGTTTGTTTTAAACTGAACAAATCCACAACTAATAAAGCATACTGGTGTAGCAAATTAAATGACTGGTGGCTGGCTCGAATAAAAGGCTAAGACAAATAGATATCCGTAGATGATTTATTTCATATGCTGCAGCATATAAAAGACAGATTCAAAGGCAACTCCACACAGAGCAGAGTTCTCGAGAAAAAGCGCACTGAATTGTTATGGTACTGGACTAGGACCCAAACGCAAGACACGGAGACGAGAAGGGAACGGGTTCAAAAGGGATTTATTTACGGGTACAGGCAAGGACAAGGCAGGCGGGTAGTCAAGCAGGCAGGCGGGTAGTCAGGCAGGCAGAGGGAAATAGGCAGGCGGGTAGTCGAGCAGGCAGAGGTTCGGTGGCAGGCGGATGGCAAGCAGGCAGAGAAACGTAGGCAGGCGGGCGGTCAGGCAGGCGAGGTTCGGCAACGGTAGGCAGGCAGGGACTAGGAACAGGAACGGGAACAGGAGGACAAGAGGGAAAGGAACGGGAACGGAAGCCGGACCAAGAACAAGAACAAGAACAAGAACAAGAACAAGAACAAGAACAAGAACAAGAACAAGAACAAGAACAAGAACAAGAACAAGAACAAGAACTAAAAGGTCTAAAAGGCGGGGCCGAAGTCTCCATGAGAGGTTAAACAACGAACTAGCACTGGCTATGTGGGAAGCCAGTGCTTAAGTACTGTGGGGGGTAATTGGTGAAGAGCTGCAGGTGTGGGTAGACAGAGGGTGTGCACGTGGTTAATTGACGACGGGAGGTAAACAAAAGCACATGGTGTAGTGGCAGCCGGCGCAGCTAGGTGGAGGCAGAGGCTCACGTAACATGAATAGAGGATGGTAGCCTTTTTTGTAGAGTGGAGCAAACAACATCTCATAGATATCACTAGAAAGCGCCATTTTCATTTCTGCCGGCAGCCAGAACTGATCTGGAGCTGGACCCAGAAACGAAGCAGTACAAGAAGGGGTAGGGATGGGACCAGTAGGAGCAGGGACGGGACAAGGAGGAGCAGAGACGGGACCAGGAGGAGCAAGGACGGGACCAGGAGGAGCAGGGGTGGGACCAGGAGGAGCAAGACTCCTATCTGACGCAACCTACATGAAACAAGCATTAATACTAATCAATATTATTCATTATGGGATTTTGTCCACATCACAAATAGTAAGCCTACATAATGCATTTATTTCAACCAGGCTCTCAATATTACCTGCCGGGGGTGATAGCCACAGGTACATTTCTGCGCCCCCCTGAAGAGTGAGGTCTGCCCGCACATTTGCATGGGAGATTTCTCAATCTGTAATCAACTGAATTGCACAATTTACTTACAGACACAATCAGTTTACTCAGAAGTATTGGTATACTGTTGAGACAAAGTTTACTGTCTGGTAGAGGTTGAACCTTCTCAGCTCCCATGGCTCTATGCTTCTTAGCAGACATCTGAAGCCAAGAGGAAGAAAGGCTAAGTATCCATACATTGTCATAGACATATGCTATGTGTGTGTGTGTGTGTGTGTGTGTGTGTGTGTGTGTGTGTGTGTGTGTGTGTGTGTGTGTGTGTGTGTGTGTGTGTGTGTGTGTGTGTGTGTGTGTGTGTGTGTGTGTGTGTGTGTGTGTGTGTACAACCTAGGAGCAATCATATTTGGGATGGGACCATTACCAGTTACACTATATGAATATGAATAGAGCAAAAATAGCAATATAATGTCCCACCCCTAAATCACTTTTATTTGAGACACACATTTGACATTCAATCAATTAAATCATAAGTTACTAACATCATATTCCCATAGGCAAATAATTAGTTCTGAATTGATTACCTTACACAGGTTCACGGTGAAGGTATAATACCTAATAGTCGTTTATAGATGACAATTAACCATTTCAAATCGTACATACGAAACAAATAATCCCTAGTCAATCAATCATATCCGACCAAACAGGTCAATTATTAATTTGCGTTATTAATGTCGTGTTGTTGCTATTGGGCTACTGTCGCTAATAGGTCGAACAAGATACTGATGCTAACAAGCCAATAAGTTAACCAAAGTTAGTTAAGTAACAACTGAAGTGATCTAAATTAAGTGACAACAATATCGTATTTTAACTTTAGTAATCGCCGTCGGATTTTTGGATGAATGACTACAATTTCGCTCATTTCCACAATTTAATTTTATCCGTGAATGTAAATCATGTGTTGTACAAATAGTTAACTTGTTGAGTAGTTATATTTGCTTTAGTTACTACCACTACCTTCAGACGGGTTAGGGTTAACCTGTCCGTCACTGGTTTGTGATTGGCTTAATGTTAACGGTGGGTAAGTAATCAATATCATATCTAATGACGTTTGCAAAGCAATATAAGAAGGGAAAGACTCAAGTCGTGATTCATAGTTCGTAAGTATCTGCTTGTAATTAATGACATAATGTGATGACGGTGTCCCCATCGGTTCCATGGTGTAATGGTTAGCACTCTGGACTCTGAATCCAGCGATCCGAGTTCAAATCTCGGTGGAACCTTTGTTTTGAGGCGGACGGCATTTCAGGTTGACAATACTTTCCCGTGAGAAGCTGTCCGAGCACCGCTTGAAAAAACTTGATTTGATTACAACATGTACTACAACTCAAATGTAAATATATCACAAAACGTTCAAATCTTCATTTCAGAAACATTAAACGTAACTTAAACAAAGACAGTTCAGTCATCTTTGCTTGTTTTGTTGGTTGCACATTGGTCATGAGTATCACATTATATATAGAAAGACTTTGCTAATGATTGGTCATCAGAAACAGCTATAGCACTATGGACAGAAGTTTATGAGGACCATTGGCTATTATTTAGTTGTGTGATTCACATCTGATTCAGAGGACTTTCTTCAGTTTCTTCTTACACAATGCTGCCCCCTAGAGGTCAAACCTATGGGTAGGACAGCAGAGAAACCTCCACAATGGTGGAAGAGCTCCCCACGGACAGCAGGACAGCTGAAACCCTACACGTATGAAGACTGAAAACTAATCTGTTCAGACTGCTTCTTGGTCCATGAAAAACTAAAAGCTAAATAAATAAATAAATAATGCTTATTTGATGTACTCACATGATTCTCTCACTTTTTGGGTTGTATCTTGAATGCACTTATTTCAAGTCGCTTTGGACAAAAGCCTCAGCTAAATAAATGTAATGGTAGAACTGGCTCCAGCAGTTCCGAGACAATAATTAAGAGACTTTCATTCATTCAGATTTTTTTTATTAGCAATACTTTTGTGAAAAGATTCAGTCTGTAAAAAATATTGCAACTGGATATTTTACGGTCATTAGTGACTCACACTGTGAGTATGATTCGTACTGAGCACCTCACTTGGCAGCAGTGGCTTAAGACGATTCTGGATTGAGAATAACCACTTCCTCCTCCTCGCTGTCCGATATGATAACCACAGGTCCTTTGATGCAAAATAAGTGATCAAAGAGCCACCATTAGATTCACTTTGCAGTTGAAAAAAAGCTATACGCACAGTGTTACACTAGTCACACTTTACTTACTTTCTCGTTTTTCCTTGTTGCCTCTTTTTTCTGCCACAATGGTCACTTCTGGTTCGTCCCCATCTTCGTCGTCATCATCATCTTCATCATCCTCATCTTCAAGCCCCCAAGCATTCTGAAGGCCTGTACCCACTTGGCCCATACCTGGGGCGGGCAGGACAGGAGATAGCGCTCTGGCATTTATCGTCGAGGTTAACAAAGACATGCAGCTGATAGAGTGAGGAGAACTGACCAATATCTAATCGACCACAACCATTCACACACACACACACACTAAGGATACATTTCAGCTCGCGCATGTGCACTCTCGACGATGTCGCTGGCCTGTTTAGTGAGATCCGTCATTTCCACTGAAGTCTCGTAGGTTTTCAGAGCCGTGATTCGCTCCTGGGGCATAGACTCTGCAAAGCCACATTTACGACCCTCCTTCCTGGATGAATAGATCAAAAGTGAAATTGATTATATTTAAAACAAAGCAAATCCATTAAATTGTTCAGGGTACTATAACTGTTAAAATAATGTCAAACCACCCACCTGGCTTTCTTGTCATTCTCCAAGGCTTTCGTGATAAGGTCTGTGACCTCTGACACTTTGACACTGGCGATCTTACTGCATCGTAGAACCTGCGTATTGTACAGTATGATAAATACGGTTAGTTAGGTGATTCTACTGCGAGTCATGGCCTAGAGTGAGTCCAGGTGTTTTGACTCGCCTGTTCTTTGAGCAGCATGATGCCCCCGCTGGACTGGATGGAGCAGATTTCTCTGTGTTTGTTCATGGCGATCATCAGCAGGCCGTCCATGACCCTCTCCTCCCGCTCACATGGGTCTACCAAGAGGTAGGTCCTGACGGTGGGGGGGTGAATACATGATAAGATGTTTTCCCCTTGCAACACTTTGGTAAGCGATAATTGTTTCCACAGATCCCAACCACCCAGTTTGTAACATTCATCATACTGCAAATGTAAGGGTTTTCATCAATGGGCTATAGACTCAATCACCACTGTGTTCCCTCATTCGGTGATAGATAGTGACTTAACAGACATTAATTTACATGAAAATCTTCTAGATGACCACTTTAAATGGGACAAATACTAAATAATAATAATAAAATGGTCAAAACAGTATTAACAATAGGAGCAATGAGGCAATGATGCGCGCACACACACGGGACACGATGGGTCCACTTTAAGTCTACTTAGGGCTGGTTATATCTGACTCACCCCTGTTGGAAGAATGAGAAGCTGACGCAGATGGGCATGTGGTATATGCTGAGTGCGATCGGATCCCTCTCTTCTGGACTATACTGAGGAGGGTAGGAAGCGTCGTTAAAAGTGACCCAGAATCTACCACTGCACTGTGAAGACTGTCAAAACAACTAAAAAGCCTAAAAAGCCAAAACAGGTTCCATTGATACCATGCCATTGAGCCATAACCGCACCTTCCCTTTAGCTTCAGTTTTAGCATACCTATCCCTACTAGACATGGCTACTTCTACTGAAAGCCCACACACTCACCACTGTCACTTCGTCCCCCTGGATGCCAACATCAGGCCGTTTGAAGTGGGAGAGAGCAGCGATCGCGGCTATACTGGTGGCATCCATCAGGTTGCCGTCATGGTTCAGCATATGAACGTCCACTCTGATCTGCCATACCTGGGAACAGACAGAAGCACATCATAAATCACAGCACCAACATTCTATCAATTTTCAACTGTATTCACAGACTTTTCTGGTCTCCAAAGTGCGAGGAGGATGAGGTAAGGATTTGGCCTCCTGCTCTAGGACGCCTACAGGTCGATTGATGACCTTGCAGCTGGCAGTGGAACACCCTAGCTGCTACTACACTGTCCTGACTCCTGCCCCTCTTGGGACAACTGGATAGTGTTGGTAATTCTGTTGGGTCTCTGTTATGTAACATACCTTTTCTCCAGACACCACACACAGGGACTCTGTGTCAATGCACTTGGAGTTCCTCAAGCATCTCTCCAGCTGCCTGTTTAGCTTCACTAATAGCTCAGATGACCTGCACAAGCACAAACATTACAATCTTACTACAGATTCCAATCAATGCACAGCCTTTCTTAAGCCATTCAAGTAATCAAATCCTTAAATTCAGGATTTAACAAACATAATCACGTGGACAAAATAACACTTAATGTTGTTGTTTCTCTTTTTAGCAAATGCAGGATACACAAAAGAGGTTGGTGGTTATTTTCAACAAAAGGTTGGTTTTAAAACCAGTATGAACAAGTCCATAACAGTGGATCTATTGTCAAAATACTATTTAGCATAATCAACTCAACAAACAAGAAGTACTGTTTATGGCAATCTCTATGATTTGTTTACGCACCTGCCCAGTTCAAATGCTGGTGATGCCATTGGGGACAATTCTAAATTAAAGAACATAATGCCCTCGTTTGGTCTGCTTTCCTTTGGGGTCACCAGCTCACAGGATACCTGGGCCATGACTCTGTATACATAACATAGAAAATAAAGCAACACAATGTATCATTAAATAGGTCAATTGTAATAACATGACGATAATTATATATTTAGACACACACACACACACACACACACACACACACACACACACACACACACACACACACACACACACACACACAGAGAGACACACACACAATAGCACGTTGAAAGTGCCTAGAAAAGCGCTGTATAAATGCACACAAAAAATAGTGTTATTATAAAAGCTTAATCTTTTTAAATGGTCTCGAGTGAGACGTTTACCTGGTCTTCCCCAAATCGACAAAGCAACATCCATAGTCAGTTCCGAAGGTTATCTTTATGTTTCTGTAGTCATACGTCTGCCTTCCATCCAAACGCTGTAAGCATAAACACATAGAAATGGACCATTCCACACCGAAATCTGAGGAAAACGAACACTTTATGTAACTTTCAACGTTCTTGGGTACCTACCTTTTTCTCTTCAATAGCTTTGAGCAAGAAATCGCGCTCACAATTAGATAATGGTGTATCTCTCATTATGTAAAATGGGTAGCTAAGGGTAAGTCTTTAGGAGTTTGAGCATTCACAAGTCCTGGTCGGACTTAAAACACGTTTATTTATCTGTTATACGCAATCGTCCTACCAACATGTGTCGGCGTCACAGTCAATATTTTGTCAACTCCACCCCGGAAGAACATTATACAGGTTCATGGTCATGACAAAAACAAAGTTGGTGATACCATTTAAAACGATTATATATAATGGTATGTTTTGTTAAATGTTATTTTGAATACTTTAACATGAGAAAATCCACTGTGTATGCTGTGCATGTGTGCGTTATTTGTTAGCACACGGACAATGCTATGGGACAATTATGACGATGGGAAATGTACTCTTATTTTGAAAAACGGTACAAAAAAAGGCATGCGCCCCGTCTCTCTGCGCATGCCCAGTTGCGGGTGAACCCCGAATAACGCGCCGCCGTTACTGTGCGCGACTGTCATCCATGGTCTTCAGCAGTTACCTACTACATAGCCTTCGCCATTTCGCTAGGCCTTTAAATCCGTTCGTTAAAGTGAGGCATACGCTTAAAAACGCAGTTTTTCCGCTAACACCAAAACAGAGGAAACTATATTGAATATATTCTGCGTCAAACCAAGAAGAAAGGTGCGTTTTAGTCTGGTCATTCATTCTCCATCATTCACTGTCAACTGCATATCTTGATAGCTTGGTTATTTGCTAGGTTTGTTAGCAGGTTTAACTCACTCACATTATCGTCGTTTGATTTCAATCGTTTTGTGCCTGTTTGCTTTAATATCCTCACTGATATGATGCTGGGTATAAAAAAAAAAAAGACCACATTAGGTTTGCTATATGTGGGCTATTTTAGCCAGTGTACGGTTAGTTCTCCAGCTGGCTACACGCAGGCGTAGTGGGTCTCCGTGGCGCGCCATCAGTTAGCGTTGCAGCCTGCGCGGTGATACTATGTGTTGTTGGTCAAATGAGTCTGCACACACAAACGGAATAAGACTGGGCGGCAGTTACAGATGAAAGTTCACGATAGAGAACGTCAAGCGCCTCTGAAAGAAGTGTGTCCCAGTGTTGTGCTTACGATGAGGAAAACAAACGTATCTATCTGTAACTTATTGTGTTGTTCATTTTGTACTTCTTAGTTATTTTTAAGGTCATTGGTAAATATTAATTTTTTCACTTTTAGTAGACGCATCGTTGAAATTCCTGGTTTGTATTTTCGATTTTAGATAGGGGGTATAACGTCATGTTTTGGCGTCTTAATGCGGCAGGAAGGCCTTACAGGAGGAAACAATATACCAAAAGCTCTTACGTGTCTGACAAGCCTTAAACTCAGTTTCTGTACTCCAACCTTTTCTTTCAGTCCTCTACTAGACGTTTTTTTTTTTTTTAATATTTTCTTTTTCTATTTATATCGCTATGTGTCTCATGCAATCTCGAACTCAATTTATATCCTGCCTTCAAACACCTGCCTTTTCTGTCCTTTCTCACCCACACCACCACCACACATTGACGCTGACATCTTATCTGACATGCCTCTCACACCCTTCTGGATTTATCTGCCCTTCCCCCACTTCCCATTACGCTCCCTCCCCCCTGCCCTCTGTCACACTGCCCCCTCTAGATGAAGTTGGGAAGGAGCTGGCTGTGGTGTTGTCTGCTCCTGTCCTCCCTGGCTGTAACTGCATTAAAAGCCCAGAACGAGGAGCCCGAGGCTGACTTTCCAGTCTCGGACGCAGAGGACCAAGTCAGTGATGAGGACGAGATAATGGCTATGATGGAAGAGGAAGAGGAAGATGAGGCAATGGTGGAGGAGGAAGAGGACACCGTTCTGACAGACAATGAGGCTACAGAGAATGCAGAAGAAAAGGATGCCGTCGATGCCAAAGTCTCCTTCCAGGTCAAGAATGGTTTATAGGTCAACTGGTAACTAGGATTAGATATGACAAATGGGTTACTAGTATTACTCCCCCTCCAGCCTGTTTCAATAATAGCTTTCACCCTAACATTTTCTTCAATAGCACTAAATCATTTTAGAGTCAATAGATCATTTGGACATCAAACAATAATCTGCAATAAACAAGAGGTCGATAAATAGTAGACTGACAGAATGTTAGGTGGCTTGCTTGCCCTACTTGCTAAACGTTTTTGTTATCATATAACTTGTTAGAATATCGCAATAATATATATAATATAATTATTGGTATAATTAATATCATTATTATTGTTATAACAATGTACTTTGACCTCCTCAGGTTACTTACAAGACTCCAATTCCTACTGGAGAGGTCTACTTTGCAGAGACCTTTGATGATGGATCATTGGACAGGTACTGCACTATTTATGTTGGGTCAGTGTGGCATTGGTAAACACAGAATAGTTTTAATTTCATTATTATAATGAAAAGTTGGTTTTAATTTCAATTTTATTTATTATTTACACACTACCAATTGTCTCTGCAGATGGCAAGTTTCAAAGACTATGAAGGAGGATGCAGATGAAGACATAGCGAAATACGATGGTTTGTGTCCTGCTATACCACCTTTCCTACACTCTGTTTCTGCCCCTGTGTCGGATGCTGTCAATGGGCTGGATTTATTTGCCTTTAAATAACATGTGTCTCACTTAAAAAATAAAACAAAAAAGGTAACCAAGCTATGTGACAAACAAATGAGCCAATCCCGATGTATGTATGATAAGTGTTTTTAGGGTCCGTTTGTCTCCTATTGCTGGCTGATTCCCTCTGTGTGTCTGTCTCTCTCTCAGGGAAGTGGGCAGTGGAGCAGCTGAAGGAGAACATCGTACCAGGAGACCAGGGACTTGTGCTCAAGTCCCGGGCCAAACACCATGCCATCGCTGCTCTGCTGGGCAAACCCTTTGTCTTCGAGGATGAACCTTTGGTGTTGCAGTATGTTTCCATTCGCTCCCCTTTCCTCGTTCCTTCTGCTCGTGGAAGCGGCGCTCCTCATTTAGTCAGGCGAAACGCATCAAAGAACGTCTCTCAAGCTACGTGCACCATGTAGGTAACCCATTTTCCATGTCTGCGCTAGGTATGAGGTGAATTTCCAGGACGGAATCGACTGTGGGGGAGCATATATCAAGCTTCTCTCTGACACCCCCAGCCTTAACCTGGTTAGTACATGTATAAGATCAATTTATATTGTTATCGACACAAATGTCTTAGCGATATAATGCCGTCGTTTGGGTCCACAAAATGATGACCGTGTAATTCCCGGGAGCGTGTTAAAACGTGATTTTCACTGTCCGTCTTTAAATCGTATTAAAGAAAAAAGAAGTTGACATAAATGAGAGCCACCTTCCTCTACTGTCGCCTGTTATCGGAATTTGCGGTATGTCGAACCGTGTTATATCGCGGTTTAAGTGTGTGTGTATATGTGTGTGTGGGTGTATATATATATATATATATATATATATATATATATATATATATATATATATATATATATATATATATATATATATATATATATATATATATATATAAATAAAAAGTGGATAAGTAATCAATGCTTAATCTGAACTACCTGTAGTGAACGATGTAGAGATATCAATTACTCGTTTCTTCCTGTATTTGATGTGCACCACAGGAGCAGTTCAACGACCGCACGCCCTACACCATCATGTTCGGGCCTGACAAGTGTGGCGAGGACTACAAACTGCACTTCATCTTCCGCCATCAGAATCCCCTGAACAAAGATCTGGAGGAGAAGCACGCCAAGCGGGCCGACGTAGATCTTAAGAAGATTTACATGGACAAGAAGACTCACCTTTACACCCTGGGTATGGCCTTTTTTTTAAGGAATATGTGAATGGCCCTATTAAAGAATAATGAGCCAACCTAGTCCCCACCACTGCACCATTCAGATGTAGGTCAAGCACACTACTGGCCAGCTAGGGGAGGCGGAACCTTTCCTCCTTTGCTTTATACAAGCCGGACGTATTGAAATAGACTCTTTGTTTCTCTCTGTCTCTCCACATGGGGCCGTCCTCCAAAGTGCCCCTCAACGGAGATCTAATGGAAATCCATTTCCATCCACATACAATACAACCTCAAAAATCCATAACCATCCATTTACAATACAACCTCAAAAACGGCCAAATGATGTCACCAAAAAGGCCAGGGGGTGCGAAGCGCAACGTCTGCGCCATAGACCTAAACTCATTCCTGCTATGTATCGAGATGTATATAAACCCCAAATTCCCCCTTCATTCATTCCTAAGCATGTTTTCTCTGTACTCACTACCAGTGCTGAACCCAGACAACAGCTATGAGCTGTTCATCGACCAGTCCAGTGTGAGCCGGGGCAGCCTGCTCCACGACGTGGTCCCTCCTGTCAACCCCACCAAGGAGATCGACGACCCCAAGGACTCCAAGCCAGAGGATTGGGACGAGCGGGCCAAGATCCCAGACCCGGAGGCCGTCAAACCAGAGGACTGGTGAGGGGGGGGGGGTCACATGTTGGGTCGAATCCAGAGCGATCATTTAAGTTAGTTAGTTGGTTCCACACATGTCGTCGACCGGGGATACGGGATGCGCTTGAACAGATTTGTTGATTTGTCAACACACATGGTCATCTGTTTGTGCACCACTTCTTAATCTACATGTAGCCCCCCTCTCACCTTGCTCTCTGTGCCGGTCCTCCAGGGATGAGGAGGCGCCTGCTAAGATCCAGGACCCCGATGCTCTGAAGCCTGAGGGCTGGCTGGACGAGGAACCAGAGTTTGTGTCGGACCCCAGCGCCGAGAAGCCTGAAGACTGGTAATCACACTCCTCTTACACCGGCCGTCCCTGACCCGGCAATTAATCAACAGCTATTACTTGGGAGATGTGTTAAATGCATACACTCTGACTTAGTCATTTACATTACATAAACAGTATGTTCTAAACACTTGACCTTCGCTTTAATGTGGTCATCGGGGTCACTAAATGACCCAATCAAAATTATTTCACATAGTTTGACCTAAAAGAACAACGTTCATATTTAGTTTTGATTACAGTGCATGCAGAAACAACCACTTTCACGCAGCGCGATGTTATTATAGGAAGTACGACACAACTACAACTACAATCATACATCATAATCAGAAAAAAGCCCATTTACCTGTATTGTACCCACCTTGTCACCTGCCTTTAGTCCCTTATACTGGATCTCTCCTAACCGCTCCCTTTCTGGTCTTAAGGGATGAGGAAATGGACGGCGAATGGGAGGCGCCCCAGATTCCTAACCCAGTGTGTGCGACGGCACCGGGCTGTGGCCAGTGGAAGTCCCCTACCATCAACAACCCCCAGTACAAGGGCAAGTGGAAGGCCCCTCTGGTTGACAACCCCAACTACCAGGTAAGGGCTGCCTGTTGGTTCTCTGCCAAATCAAACCATCAGTGAGAGCAGAGGTCACTTCCACTTTGAAAGTACTTTTCTTTTGTTCCATCCCAAAAACCGGTTCTTGTCATCTTGTGCTTTTGTCAATTATGATTCTTTCGTGACCCCAAGTGTGGTTTGGGATTTGCTAACGGCAATCGAGTCCAGAACCATCAAATTACAACCCCATTTTTCACAGCTCTATCATACTGTTGTAAAAATGTTGTATGACACAAGCAGGGTTACCGTTTCCATCTTTCACACCTCACCTCCTTAAGCTGTGTTTACACCAAAAAACGAAGCACACTTTCTATTTGCGTTACTCTTGCAAGTTTGACCGTGCGAACCGCAAGCGTTTACTCGTGCCAAGAACAAGGGGCTTACTGCGCGAAAACGCCAACGGTTCTTTCCGCCAGCCACGGCTGAGATAACCACCGCGACTTGCGACTGTCCTTGTTGTGGAAGTCGGCGAACCCAACGCCGTCGTGTCTGGGTTCATAACACCATCCGGAGGCCTCAGCTACTCGCATGTTCGCGGAAGTAGAATCCCGCATTGGCGACTCCCGGCGAGAAATGTGCGTTTATTTGCGTCTTTGCATTGCCTTTGTATGTAATCGCTTCGCTTTTGGTGTGAAACCACCTTAAAAAGTTGTAACCCCCCCCCCCCCCCCCCTTCAGGGAGTGTGGAGCCCCAAAAAGATCATCAACCCAGAGTACTTTGAGGACCTGCACCCCTTCAGGATGATGGCGTTCAGAGCCGTAGGCCTGGAGCTGTGGTCCATGACGTCGGACATCTACTTTGACAACTTCATCATCACCTCGCACAAGGAGGTGGCGGACCGCTGGGCCGCCGACAGCTGGGGTCTGAAGAAGCTGGTGGCCAGCGCCAACGAGGTAACGGCACCGGTGCTCACACGCGTGCACGCTCCTTCTGCGTTATGATATGGGCCGGCTGGAAGGATGCAGCCGGCCCAGCGGCAGCTGTTGGAGAAGACAGGGTTTTTGCACACTTTTACATTTATTTCGCTTTTTTTTTAGGAGAAAGGCTTCTTCAACTATACGAGGATTGCTTGGTGTATGTTTATATTTAACCGTGCGCATGCCTTGCCTCTTTGGAGGATATGCACATCACTTTGATTTAGAAGTGATGGGTATTGTCTTAGAATTGGGGCAGCTTAATGCCAATATATGAAGGTTGGGCAAGTACAGGATGCAGTGGGCAGCCATCTTGAGGGGGTGACTGTCAGTAGAAGCACAAAGAAACAGTGTCCATATGCAGATAAATGCCACCGTGTGTATGTCCGTCCGTCCCTGCAGCCTGGGGTGTTTGCCCAGCTGATGCTGGCAGCAGAGGAGCGGCCCTGGCTCTGGGGGATCTACATCCTCACTGTAGGCCTGCCCGTAGGACTTGCCGTGCTCTTCTGCTGGCCAAAGGTACGCACCACAGCTCATCTGTCAAGTCTCTCTCTCTCTCTCTCTCTCTCTCTCTCTCTCTCTCTCTCTCTCTCTCTCTCTCTCTCTCTCTCTCTCTCTCTCTCTCTCTCTCTCTCTCTCTCTCTCTCTCTCTCTCTCTCTCTCTCTCTCTCTCTCTCTCTCTCTCTCTCTCTCTCTCTCTCTGTCAATCTTTCAAATAAAGAGAGGTTCTCTTGCCAGCCCTGTCTTGAACTCTTTGACCCCTCCCGTCTCAACGCAACAGAAATCTGAAGACGAGTATGCGTACAAGAAGACGGAGCTGCCCCGTGCCGATATAGAGGAGGAAGAGGAGGAGGAGGATGATGAAGAGGAAGACGAGGGCACCGCTGCAGCAGAGGAAGAGGAGAAGGCAGCTGAGGCCTCGGCTAATGAGACTGCCCCACCTGCAGGTCAGTGGAACTCTCACTCTTTCCATCTCGCCCTCTATCGCACTCTTTCTCTCCATCTCTTTCTCTCTTTCTGTCCCTCCATCTCACTCTTTGTTTCTCCATCTCACTGTCTCTCTCCGTCTCATCCTTTTCATCTCTCACTCCATCTGACTCGTTCTGCACTCGCATCAATTATTCATAGCCTTAACCACACCTTTCTACAAACTGTCTTTCTCTCTCCCCGTCAGATGGGACAGAGGAGGTGGAGGAGGAGGAGGAGGAAGAAGAAGAGGAGGAGGAGGAGGAGGAGCAGGAAGAAGAGGATAGTGCAGAGGCAGGAGGAGACAGCCAAGAGGGAGAAAACAACGATGATGATGAGGAGGAGGAGGAGGGCAAGACTCAGGAAGGAACATCAGAAGAGGTTTGTAATTTCCTGTAGTTATTCATTATTTGTTAAGGAGGAGCCACATTGTCTCTCATTTCAATGGATCTCAGCTGATCTTAGGCCGGTCAGCCTATATCAGAAATTCGTATACGTTTCTTTTGTTTACTCCAAATTGTATTCATAGCTTTCCTTGGTGATTCTTGCGTGCACTTTTAGGGCTGCACAATATATTGAAAAATATATTTATATTATATATTTATGGTATTGTCAACTAAAATTGGCTGACAATGTTAAGGATGTTAATATTTATTATATACATTAGAACTGTGCACACTTGAATTGAAGTGTTTATTTATCACAGACATTTTTACTGCTCTGCATCTTAATGAAGTAGGGTGACGGCAACCAAAGCAACACAGCCACCCAACCCTTGTGAACCTTGTCGTTTGTTCCCCCAATTTGTCTTTCTCTGCGCAGCCTAAAGAGGGCGGCGACGTGGGCACTAACAAGCAGGCAGTGAGGAAGAGGAGGGTACGGAAAGACTGAAGTGTGAACCAAGCGTGAAAGACCACCGCCGCCCTCTCATCCTGCTCCCCCCCCCTCCCCCGACATGGCTTATTGGGGGTACAGGAAGGTGGAAGGAGCGCCCTGGGCTGCTCCTCAGCTCCCTGCTGAGGGGCATGCCCTCTCCCTCCAGACAATCCAGTAGCTGGCATTCAGCCTGGCTACCCCATCCACCCACCCTCCAACTGCTACTCTCCTGTGTTACTCCACCCATCCTCCTACCCTCCTCTGTGGTACTCCACCCACCCTCCAACTGCTACCCTCCTGTGCAACTACTCCCATCCTCCTACTGCTACCTTCCTGTGTTACTCCACCCACCCTCCAACTGCTACCCTCCTGTTACTACACCCACCCTCCAACTGCTACCCTCCTGTGCAACTACGCCCATCTTCCTACTGCTACCCTCCTGTTACTACACCCACCCTCCAACTGCTACCCTCCTGTGCAACTACTCCCATCCTCCTACTGCTACCTTCCTGTTACTCCACCCACCCTCCAACTGCTACCCTCCTGTTACTACACCCACCCTCCTACTGCTACCCTCCTGTGTAACTACACCCATCTTCCTACTGCTACCCTCCTGTTACTCCACCCACCCTCCAACTGCTACCCTCCTGTTACTACACCCACCCTCCAACTGCTACCCTCCTGTTACTACACCCACCCTCCTACCTCTACCCTCCTGTGTTACTCCACCCACCCTCCTACCTCTACCCTCCTGTGTTACTCCACCCACCCACCCTCCTACCATCCTGTGTAACTACACCCATCCTCCTGCTACCCTCCTCTGTGGTACATGAGGGGTTACACAGGAGGGTAGCAGTGCTTTCCCCTTTGTCCTTCCATCAAATTCATTCCTGCTAGTGTTTGTGCGTATAGCTACTTTCTCGCCCACCCCATTAGGTTGCCATGTGTCAACGTTCCCCCCCCCCCCCCCCCCCCCAACACATGACTGTTCAAAGTTCCTTGAAGCCTTGGAAGTCCCAACCGCCGTTCCGCTTGCAGTCCGTTCCTGCTGAGTCTTCCATCCTGAATATAGTTCATATGATTTAGTTCTTTGGAGTCACTGCAAGGTGATTTTTTTTCACAATCAACTCCCATTCTGGCTTCTCTTAAGAGACTAAGAATGTGCAGCCCAGCCTCCCGCTACACATTAACATGTTACACGTTACGTTGTCTTTTTGTATCTGGTTTGAATGGATTTGAACTGAAGCCAGGAAATGTTAAAATGATGCGCGCTGTGATTACATTAACGTTGTTTAGGTTCAAAGAGATCCTCCTTTTAGAACGCTTTTTGGGTTATTTATCAAATCATTTGTGTTTTTGTTTATTAAGTTATAGCGATTTGCAGACTGTATTGGCACTGAAGACCTATTTATTGTTCTTGTTTTATTCTAAACCAGTGAATGTGAGGGAAATAAATAAAATATCCATGTCGTTTTGGGTGACCTTTACCAGCTTAGTGGGCAGTCCACCACATTAATTTGATTTTAACTTGGTTTGAAAGGCTGTACGGATGCCTTGTCTTTAAGATAATTAATGCAGACCATGAACGTGGCCGCACTACGAAGCGAGCTCCCCAGATCCAGCAGTTCCTTTGTCCCAGTTGGTGGGACCGGTCAGGGGATTTCCCCCTGTAAGAACCAGTCACTGCTGTGCTACTTCAGATCGTCTGGACACCTAGAGGTTTTCCTGCAGGACTGTTTTCCTGCAGTAATATTTTCCTGAAGAATAAGTTGATGCTAATTTCCTGCATCTATTTTTTTGTCTATATTGGTTGACGCTTTTGCAGTTCAAGTTGTTGTCCAGTGGTGGGCAAGACTTCTGTTTACATACGTTTTGCAAATTGTACATTGCTCTTGAAAGTAAAGTATTTAGTATAACATATTGCACGCTCGGTCACTGGAGTGGGGTGCAGAATCCTTAACTCTCCACCAGGTTGACTTCTACTCCTCCTGTTTGGTCATTAACGTAGGACATTTAATGGAACTAATGTTTTATTAAAACATTACATTTTGTCAAAATTGTACACAGTATCTACACGCAAGCCAGTTGGTTTAAACTGAAGCGCATCGTTGGCATGCTGCTACATAAAACAAAAGGAATGGGAATATTTTATTGTACAACCACAACTTATCGAAATAAACAAAGAAAAACATTACAAGATCTACCAATGTGTATTTGTTTACAATAGCGGCAAAACTAAGTGTTTAATGTTCACTGGCTCAACCGGTTTAAATGCTTATTTGTATATTACAGTGCAGCTTTTGTCTTCACTTATCTCTTCTGACATACGATGAGATGATGAGCTTTTTTTTTTTTTTTATTACTACCCCAGACCTGCCTGGAGATGGAGTCTTCCTGGACAGGGTGAGTGGTTCGATAGCTCTCAAGGACTATTAACACCCACCCCCACCTACGCACGAAGGGAGAGATTGTCTACCTTACTTCCTCCATCTGCTTCTCACTGTACAGTTATTTTTCTTTCCATTGGGTTCAAGCGTAGCTTACTTTAATTTGATTTTTTTTTTTTCCCAAACTTTAAGATATGGCCCTCTTCTATTCCTGTACATTGTGAGTACTGTAGTGTTGCTGGCCTTGTCTACTGTATCAAATGGTTTTGCTTACTCAACCTGCAAGACAACTGTAGTGGATAGCTAAATGATTATGTGGCATTAATGATTTAGTCATTTACAAATGGATAATGAGAAAAAAACAGCAACACAATTACCTTCCACATAGCGGGGAACTTGTGCATACCAACATTACAGCAGTGGACCAACAGCTATTGTATTGTTTTTAATGGCCATTTAAAAAAATGATATGTGACTTAAAACAATCTCTAGTACTGTACAGTTAGCCTTGTGTCACTGAGCTGCAAACCAAATGTAAATCATGTTTTCTTTGAAGTAACAAAGCCCCTTTGCACGCTGGAATACTTTGTAAATAAGTGAATTACATGACCAGTGCAAATCAAATCATACTCAAGCCACCATGCGTAATTCACATCATTCAGTCCAGTTCAATCCAAATGTAACCAGTTTGAGCGGAACAATGTGGTAAATTATTTCATGCCATCCCAAAACTCAGATCCAGCTGATTTAAAGTTGTTAAAAGATGAAAATGTAAATAAATAAACTAGATTCATATTATAAGATTAACCAAAGTTACAGTTGAGAAATGGGAAAGTGGTGCAGAATGGAGATTAGAGCAGTTTTTTTAAGCTGTTTTGTGTGTCACATTAATGGCATTTGCTACATGAAACAATACAATGTGCATGAGTGCAAGAGACATGACCATCCAGAGAAAGTTTGGAGCATTTTTATACAATAGTTGTCCCAGTGCCTGCCTGCCCTCACCCTAAGCAAGAGAGCAAAGGTTTAGTAGCAAATACTGCTCAGGCCTTTGCGGGGAACAGTTTAAGGACTGGACACTGGGTAGAAATGACCCATTCACCTCTTATATGGGACCGGATTTTCCACAGTTATTCTACGATATGGTGTGCAGACACCCATTCTCCTGACCTCTATCCTCAACCAGCTGAGAAGCAGCCATCGGGTCCCATAGAAATGGTAAAGAGAAGAGAAAGTCCTACCTTGGGAGTGAGGACGTTTCAACGGAACAGACCTAGGGCCAACCGCTTTCTGAGCATGCTCAGTAAGCGCACAAGATGAGCGTCCAGGTCTGCACCGGAGACAACGACTCCTTCCACGGCAGGATACATAATCCCCAGGACCCTGGGCTAGATCTTTCAGCCACATTGGGTCTGCTTTAGTTTCTTTTACTTTCGTTTGCTCTTGGTGTCTGTGGTCTGGAAGACGCTGGAGGCAGACATGAGGTTCTCGATGTACTGACCCAGGACCTGGTTCTCCGATTTGAGCTTCAGGTTCTCCTCCTTGACGGCGTCCACCCGCGCGGACAGATCTGGAACAAAGAGAGCGAGCGAGGGGGTGAAATGATGCAGCAGACATGAAGGACATACAGGTGATGGGGGTACAGCAAAACAAATGAGGCGAAGAGGGGAAAAAGACATGACAACAAACTGGAACCAAGTCAGGGGTAACAGATCAAGCGTGGCGATGTTATTTGCTGAACATTACTGGTGAGTGCGAGAGGATGACCTCCCATGCAGAAGCGCCGGCCTTGCACAGCACTTAAGACTGCAGGTATGTCAGCGCTCCACAATCACTTAACGATATTAAGCTTGACTGCACCATATCGGATATCAGGGTTCACCTTCCCATATTAACTCAAATAATTAATATGGGATGCTTAGCATGTATACAAATAATAGTGTGACAATTTGGTACACCTTTGAGGTCACTGTGAAAAAGGGCCATTGTGGTGTAGGTTACAGACTACAGTGAATAGAAGAATGTGTCAATGTCCCATACCTTCCAAGGTGTGCTGGAGTTCCAAAACTTGATTTATGAGCCTGGTCTTCTCCTCCATCTCAACTTGGTTCTCCATGTCTCCTGAAACAGTCAGGCACAAAAGGTTTGTTAAGTAAAGAGACAACGCACAGTTCTCTAGCTGTACCTTTCACACACTCACTTACCATCCATGTCGCAATTCATGGTGAAGAGCTCGTCCTGTTTGGAATACAGGGCTGCGGTTCCACTGTCCGCTGAACAATATGAAAAGGAAAAACAAGTCTAAATAAATTGCAATTAAAGAGACTAAATGGGCGATGAGCTAGGTGTAATCGAGCGACTACAAGTTTGAGTCAAGTGCCCATGTTCTACTTCATCGTATGCGCCAATACATGGAGAAAACAAATAGATGAATAAGTTGCTAGAGCTTGCACTCTCTCTTTAGCGAAAATATTAACATATATATATGTTTGTACAAAACCATGAGGGAAAATGGGAAATCATGGGAATAAACATTCACCCACTCACACAAGTTTAAAAAAGAAATACCAAATGTCATTGAAAATAATATATTGGTGAGTACAGAATCAGAATGATGACAACAGACTACATTTGAACCGATAACACCTTTAGCTAAAAGGTAAAGACGCTGGTCGGCCGGACACCGCGCCCTTAGCAGGCCGACACGGAGCCCAACGGGGGGGTGTCGGGAGAACCACCGAGCTAATCACATCAGCTAACGCTGCTCTGCTAGTGAAGCTACTGGCCTTTTAGTTGTCTCAAGCTTGGAACAGCAGCAATCTTTAAACGCACATGTCGCCCTACCCAAAAAAAAAAAAAAAAAAGAGCCTAAAAGCAGGACCCTGCCCACAGGATAAAATTGTAAACATGTACAGCGAAGAGCTACCTTGCTAATCGACCCGGCTGGCAGCTAGCTATCGTTATGGTTTAGATCAAGGCTGTGTCATTGTCAGTATTCATCCTCGTCTATGCGTTTTAACACAATGCGTTGTCGTTATCACTCACCTTAGATATGTTAAGAAATGTATATTCCGTGTTGGTACAAATGTATTATAAAGCTGGTGCGACGATGCTGTTTTCAAAGGGTGACTAGTGGACACTGGCAGTGATGTAGCATCGCCCAATACGCCACGCATATTCCTGTAGTGAGACCGTTCACCAACAGGGGGCGACAGCGTAGTATTTTAGGCGTATGATATTGACAGTGACTGCATGCGGTTGTGAGAAAATGTGGGTATTTTAGCGAATGAATGCATGTAGGCCTATAGTGTATATTGTGGGGCCGTTATTTGCTGCTTGAGACACTCTTATTGGTTACCAAATCATTATTATTTGGTGTTATTTTATGTGGTATAGTTCTTACTAAAACTCCAGTGCATGTGACCCACTCTACCTGGGATTCTTTATTTCTTTCTCAATCAGATTTAACTATCTGAAAACTATTCCTAGAATAAACTCTGGTTCTTCAACAATGTCTATATTCCTACTTAATGGCTCGTTCATGCTAAATATTATGGTGTTGATATGAAAGCAGGCCTATGGTTCATAAATGTAAACAGACTTATGAATAGGCTTCATTTTCACCTCAACACAAGTGACCCTCTCATCTATACCTGTATTGTCGTAGTTTGGTTATTATTTTCATTCTATTTTTGTAATTGACCATTTGTGTGGTCTGCTTAGCATACAAAACCACCAACTGGTTGGATGGGGGGATTATTCCTAAAATAACCTGTGTAAAGTAAAGTAGCCTTCTCTTTTTTTAATAGTGTATTGTCAGCAACTATTAACGTTTTTCAAGAGGTTCTTGAAATCTCTCTCTCTCACACTCACTCACTCGCTCACACACACACACACACACACACACGCACGCACGCACGCACGCACGCACGCACACACACACACACACACACACCGAATGTAATCCCTTGGACACCTTTTCATGGCCTTGTGGTCTACCCACCCTGTTGTTATGAATGTAGGCCTACCTGTGTCATCTGCCAGAGAGATATTAGTAAAAGTCCCATCTTTCTCGTCCACGTCTGTCTCCATGGTTCAACTTCCAGGCGTTTCTTTATGTTCAAATCGCCGTGTGGGTTTGTCCTGGTTCCATATTTCTCACGCAGGGTTCCTTGTATAATCCTCTTTTTTTTGTATTTGTTTAGTATATTACCTTCCTTTTTCCTTTCGTCGCAGTGTCCACATAGCCCTACCCTTTGGTAGGCTGCTGAGGGCCAAACCCTTTTAATTATTCACGGCGTCACGGTTACCTACTGCACCTGCTCCACCGGACGGTCTCAAGTTGCTGCGTTTGCTGTAATGGTAACCTCAGCACTTGTATTTATAAGTAACGTAAATATTACGGTGAAAGGTCCAACAGTAAGTGAACATGACGCACACATACACATACACAATACACATGAATACGCATACGCACGCACGCACACGCACACACACACACACACACACACACAGACACACACAGACACACACACACACACACACACACACACACACACACACACACACACACTTACCATCCATGTCGCAATTCATGGTGAAGTTCTCGTCCTGTTTGGAATGCAGGGCTGCGCTTCCACTGTCCACTGGACATATGAAAAGGAAAGACAGTAAGATAACACACACACACACACACACACACACACACACACACACACACACACACACACACACACACACACACACACACACACACGATGTAGCTTAACATGTGATTTGTTGACTTGGTCTGCCCTCTGGTGGATATTGATAATAATTGTAGATAAGACGTCCTGGAATCTCGGGTTATTTGGCTAATGCAAAGCAAACAACAAATTAATGAGGTTAGTTGTCTCGAAGTAAGGATGGAATTGCAACAAAAAATAAGACTGCACAGACATACAAAATATGGCATATAAAATGCTTTATATCATGTGTATCCTAGTCACACACTTCATGATGGACTGGGCACAAATGCTTGCGTGGTGGCTGGCGTAGGCATATGAGTTTGAGAGTGTGTGTGTGTATGTGTGTGTGTGTGTGTGTGTGTGTGTGTGTGTGTGTGTGTGTGTGTGTGTGTGTGTGTGTGTGTGTGTGTGTGTGTGTGTGTGTGCATTCTAGTGTGTGATTAATCAGTAGTATATTATTTGAAACCCTGTGTACTTGTTGTAACGGAGATCTTTGAGCCACACTTAAAACTTGAAGCAGTCCATTAAACACACACACACACACACACACACACACACACACACACACACACACACACACACACACACACACATAGAAGCATGTAAATTGGTAAAGGATCAAAGTACCGGTCACACCCATGCCTATCTTCATAGTTTCTGCCAGCATCAGCTTAACAAACACAAACACTACGTTTGTATTTAAATGTGTATGCTTGCCTGTTTTTTTTTCCCTATACTTTCTAATTTCACCCTCTTTATACAAAGTGAAATTACAGCCCATCCATCCTGGATGCCTTTGAAGTGACAAGTTAGCCCTAAACAGAAGCAACATTTTGTAGCATGTTCTTATCAGTTCAAACGGTACCACATGAAACCATGAGAATCAAGAGGGACTCAGTGTGAGACAGAGGAGGAGGGAGAAAACAGACAGAGCAGGTGATCAGCAGAAAGATAATGGAATGGGCAGATAGTGGTGTGACTTTTCCCTCTGTGCTTGTCACTACCTCTCATTCTTGGTCTCTTTCTCTCTCTCTCTCACTCTCTCTCTCTCTCCCTCTCTCTCTCGCTCTCTTTTCCTCTGTCCCTCCCTTTATCTCTCTCCCCTGTGATGCTCCACAGACCAGATGCCCACTTTGGCACTAATGAACTGCCAGTGCCGTGGTAGGTATGCTACACACACACACACACACACACACACACACACACACACACACACACACACACAAACACACACACATATTGAGGCTCGGCTGGGCAGGGGACGGGGCTGTAAAAGAGCACTTGTCCATCTGTCCGTCTCCCTGACACACAGGCAGTAAAGTCCACCATGAGCAGGCCCACAGCCACCCTGGTCCCTGCAGGTGGGCCTTGTTACTCTCTATAGTCCACACAGCCACCGCCAACACCTTGTGGATGCTCTGAAGGTCAGCTCAGTGTGAACATCACATCCTTCCAGGATACTCAATGTTTCACATATTGGTTTCTCTTCATCTTCTCCTTCAAAGTCTTGATTCCCACAGCAACACGTGTCGGAACAGCAGGGCACAACACGGATCATATCAACAGATAAATAAACGATAGGAACACGGTAGACCTTCAGCAGACAGGGAGGGTGGAGGGAGTGTTGGACCGGATGTTTCACAGACTGCTCTGCATCAAATGTCTGGCCATGTGCTTTGTCCCCGAGGGCTTAACAGGGTATCGTTGAATGCAGTTGTGCAGAGTTTTGGAGCTGTAAAACAGGGATTGTTTAGTTCCCTACTGTCCATTTTATTCGTCATCTTTAGCGCACAAGAGAGAGAAATCAAGGAAAAAGAGAGAGACAGAGACAAAACATGTGTTTGATAATCAGGCCTATTCACAATCTTCTGTTAAATCGTTCAAAAATGTATAGTAATTTATACCTGCATATAAAAGGTATAAATAAACATAATTAATATTAATATATATAAAGTCATGATTTACTTAGTAGAGTGATATAAAACAGAAAGTGAGTGTACAAAGTTGCAGTACATTTCTCATTAGACATTTCTCCAAGTATAGTGGCCTAACCCTTGGGTTAATTATATGTACAGCTTGTTATATATTTCATTATTGTGTGCAAGAGTGACAGGACAGTGTAAACACAGAATGGTGTTTATGTGGGGTTATTTATTGGGATCATTCATTCAGTTGTTCATTTTATTTTGTCTTATGGATCACTTGAGGACTTGAGTTCATTTTTGCAAATGATAATCTCTTTTTAAATAAACATAAACATAAAAATCATAATTATAAAACTAAATCATACACGTATAAAATAAATGGTTCATCAATGATTAGGCATATGTCTCATGCGAACTAGAAGCACACTTGGAATTTAATTGGATACAGTGTCAGAGCTCCAAAACTAGAGATACAAATCGAACACTGCCAGAGACATATTCCTAGTTCTGAGAAGGTTATAGATGGAACAGAGCAATCGAGAGCAAGGAGCAGAAGGGCAGATGAGGGGCCTGATAGGGGAGCAAAATTGTAAAATATAAAGAAATATAAGTCTGAGTCTGTTTATTTCTTTTCTTTTTTCTTTCTTTCTTTTTTCCTTTTTTTCTTTCTTTCTTTCCTTTTTTTCTTTCTTTCTTCTTGACTGTCCCACTAGACTCCCGTTCCAGCATTTTGGTAATCCGCTCCAGGGTTTTGCAGTTATCCTTTGAAAACTGGAGTGTTACTTTACCATCTCCACGACACATATCGCTCAACCCCTTCCCCTCACACACACACACACACACACACACACACACACACACACACACACACACACACACACACACACACACACACACACACACACAATCAACCACACACACACACACACACACACACACACACACACACACAAAGAAGTGCACACACACTTCATTCTTCCTCCCTGAGCCTCATCCCACTCAAAAATACTCTGTTTGCTCACTTTCTCTCTCTCACACACACACACACACACACACACACACACACACACACACACACACACACACACACATTAACACATTCTTGTAAGAATAGTTGAGGTAGTTGAACTTCAGGTCTGTCCACCAATGCACCATTTTGACAAGAGAATAAAAACTACAATCATACCTACAGCTATAGCAGAGCATTAACAAGTATTTTAAACACACACACACACACACACACACACACACACACACACACACACACACACACACACACATACAACACCACATCAACACCATCACAATCTAAGTTTTTTTCTTTTTCTTGTGAACATTAAGCGGCCATTAGGCTCACTCGAATTTGGAGGGCAAAGCATCTGCGTTCAATGTTTCAAAATACCACTCGAACAACAATGGCTGCAGCCTACCTGTAGACCTCTTGGAGCAAAATGCATGTCCCTTATCATTAATTACATATATCTTAAAATATAAGTATGAAAAAAGTATGAGTATGAAAGTATGAAAATAAGTCTCAAGACAAAAGCCCTTATTATTATTATTATTATCATTATTATTATTATTATTATTATTATTAAAACATATTATTATGAAAGCTTCCACCAGCTTTAGAACTTTCTCTAAGTGGACAAGACCACTGAGCTAGCTCGCTCCATCCAGGCCCCTTCCAAACTAACTGTTTACCATTACTCATGACTCAAAGCTACAAGAATGTCCCCATAGCTAAAGACTGGGATTTAAAATTATGAAAGCGGGGCTTTCGGTGAACTATACTTTGTCAAGCCACAAGCGTCCATCTGCCTTTCTGTTGTCCTGCTTTAGCATGATCTTGACAGCATTGTTATTGTCATGGCCATGTGTCACCGTGACAACGCAAGATGCGGCGGAGTAACAGTAATTAAGGGATCGTCTGCGAATGCATGTATGTGTATGTGTGTGTGTGTGTGTGTGTGTGTGTGTGTGTGGTGTATGTGTGTGTGTGGCCATGACATCACATAGAGATGATCATATCTGTACAGAATGTCTGCATGATGATGTCGTGTCTTGATGATGTAATAATTTGGCTGAAGTCACAACGTAAGTGCTATATTTACGATTCAAGACAGTGTGTGTGTGTGTGTGTGTGTGTGTGCATGTGCGTGTGTGTAATGTGTGTGTGTGTGTGTGTGTGTGTGCGTGTGTGTGTGCATGCGCGTGTGTGTGTGTGTGTGTGTGTGTAAACATGACAATCTTTATGGGAAACCATTAAAACAACATTTATACGGTCGCTCTGTAATCTGGGCTTCTGTTTTGTTTACACTTTTTTTATCAACATATCGGTTTCATTTAGTTGATTATGTGTTAACTTGAAAGCATCTGTCAGGTTATGGGAATGAGACATGGGTGAATGTGTGGGTTATCATGTGTAGAGCATTGAGTGTCAATGTGCTTCAGTGTCCTGTATCTACGGGCATGTGAATGTGTATCAACATATCACTGTGTATTCACCTTCTTAAAAGTATGTCTGAGTGTGTGTGTCTGCTTGACTACACATGTCTCTGTGAGCGTGCATCGGGGAGTTCACTGCCGTGTGTATACATATTCCAGGAAATGTAATATCGTAGACAATGCTATTAGAGCATTTGAGGAAGATTAATTTATTAGCATTGCATATATTTAGCCATTACCTTTCAAATGTTATGAACCAGTGTTTCTTTTTGTTATCATATATAGGCCCACCTGCTTTGTCACTTCTTTTTACATGTATTATTAAATTGACTTATCTTACAGCTGATCATTTGAATCACTCTTGCAGGCTTATAGCTTCATACAAATCATTGCATTCATCACCAAAAGAAACTTCTCAGGAAAAACGAGTTTGTCAGTCATATGTGTTTGTCCATTCTGTCTTTTGTACCTCCCTCCCTCCCTCCCTCCCTCCCTCCCTCCCTCCCTCCCTCCCTCCCTCCCTCCCTCCCTCCCTCCCTCCCTCCCTCCCTCCCTCCCTCCCTCCCTCCCTCCCTCCTAGCCTTATCATGGATCGTCAGTATAGTACAGCCTTGTTTATTCCCTGTGTATCCCCCTCTCTGCCATGGGAAGGCACATTAAACATTTAGAGCCCGCCGGTGTGGTGCTACTGCCTGCAAACAGCAGAAACAGCCCATGGCTCACCCCTGGAGAGAGTGGACCAAGGGCGAGATAGAGAGAGAGACGCAGAAACCAAACAACACCAAAATGACTGGGCATTACTTAGATATGACACACACACACACACACACATTCTTCACAGCCAAGATGTCCTAGAGTTGCGAGTTGACAAACCGGCAGGGCAGATTTTGTCATATTAGCTGATTTTACCAGTGATTCAACAACTACAAACAGTGTCTTTTCACGTTGTGGAACGGATCAAATTAAACAGATTTGATTTACAGGTTTTTAGAAATGACTTTGAAACCACGGTCTTTTGCAACCGTGATACAATTCACAATCGAACCACACTTTCACTCCATTGACCTCGGTTCCTGGCGATACGCCTACAACTGTATTGTTACACATACAATGCAGAGTTCACCAGAGTCTTGTTTATCCCCCTGCTCTGGAGTTCAATAGGAAACCTGCATTGTGACCTCATAATAAAGTTGGTCGTCCAGCCCCTCCCCACCACCACTGACTCTTAAAAACACACAACTGCAAACTCAAGATCTGCCCACACAATGAACTGCCTTCCAAAGTGCTGTTTCAGTGTTGTGAACCTAGTGCGATCTCCCATTGCAAAATATAATTTTAGCAATGTATCTATCTCTCCCTCAGGGGGACAGAGATAGATACGTTCTAAAATGACTATAGATGCTAAAAGTATGTTTGTTTAACTCTGTGATTTCAACTGACATGAGCGGTCCAAGGTACTGAGCTGCACTGAAAACACATGTCTTCACAGATGCATGGTAGAGAGAGAGAGAAAGAGAGAGAGAGAGTGTGTGTGTGTGTGTGAAGGGGGAAGGTGGGTTGAACAACGGGAAATAGTGTTAATTTGTGCGCTGTGCGAGTGCGTGTAAGAGAAAGAGAAAGGAGGTGGACTGAGGTAAGAAACTGGAAATGGTCTGTGTATGTGTGGGTGTGTGTGTGTGTGTGGGTGGGTGGGTGTGTGTGCGTGTGAGTGTTTGTGCTTGTGTGTGTATGTGTGTGTGTGTGTGTGTCTGGGTGGATGTGTGTGTGTTTGTGCTTGTGTGTGTGTGTGTATCTGTGTGTGTAAAAAAACATTCGATTCATTCCAGAAGTACGTTGACCAGAAGGGGCAGCAGCACAAGCACATTGGCTACACACACAAACACACACACACACACACACACACACACACACACACACACACACACACACACACACACACATGCACTAGTGTAGGTGCATGTTATAGGTCATCATATAGGTTGAATTATATGCATGTATTTTTCAGTTGAATAAGATAACTTAAGATAACTTAAGATGCAAAAAAAGATTATTGTCTTTTCAAACTATATATATATATATATATATATATATTTTTTTTTTTTAAATACTACACTATGTGCACAGTTAACACTTGTCAGTGTTCAATGGAGGAAATCCCGTCATTGCAGAGAAAAAAAATAATGTATGTTTGGAGAGGCTGAGATAATATGAGCATCAGTGTGTGAATGTAAAACAATGATTTAATTTATAGAAATGGCTGAATCAGTGACTATCATTACAGAATCAAAGGATCCTACATTTTCCACCCTGATCATGTAACTATTAAAAGTAATTACACGAGGATAGTTATCAACATAAATCATAGTTACAGAAATGCCTTGAAATGTATCTTGTGTTCATTGTTTTTACCAATAGAGTCCTTCCAGATGAAAATCCAGCCAGGCACAAATATACTGAATACTGAAATATAATGAATATATATATACATATATACACATATGTATACATATATACACAAACCCCATCACTCACTCACTTGCTCACACACTCACTTTTTGTAACGCAGTGCAGTGGTCCTTTGCAGTGTAAAAAATACAAAATTCAAGATAAGGTGAATGGAATTCAGAACGCCTTTTTCTAATGTAATGTGATGAATTTGTGATTGTGAAGTAAAACTGTATTAGGACGGGACATACCATAGGCCTGAGGGATATGATTGGCTGTAGAGCACACCGTATCACTGTTGTTATTATTATATTATGTTAATATTTATGCTCCCCTTCTCATACTCGGGGGTGTGGCTTGTTTGCTAGGTTGTGACATCACCAATGGTGCTGGACCAACGCTAGCTTAAGATTTGACCGTGTGACATCATAGTCACACGGTCAAAACACACTTTGTTTAGAGGCCCTTTACTCTGCCAGAAGTGTTACTTCCCCATCCTACGCAATTTTAGCCACACACATGTGTGTGTGTGTTTGTACGCACACACATGCACTGAAACACACACACATGCACTGAACCACACACACACACATAGTAGAGAATAAAATCTTTCCACATACATTGCAGATGAAAGAAGAGTGCAGTGATGATAAAGACTGCTAGTGTGTTTTTGTAAGTGGATGCCTTTATGTTGAGTAGGGGAGACTGGGGACAGTTGCAACACTTTTTGGATTTCTCTCAGTTACTCAGAGACTATTTGGACTAGACCAACCATATTTTTGATACATTAAACTTACATCTGTCAGCTAATTACCCATACCATTTAAAGATGATTACATATTACATATCGTTCACATTATTGATTTGAATGGAAGAAGTCAGATGTTACAGATGCTATTTAATCTCTCCATATTTCAGTGTTAGACAGGAAGAATGGAACAATGTTTGGGGGCAAATTTGTGGTTTTCTTAACACTTTTCTTTGTGGTTTTCTTTTCTCTACTTCTTTTTTTGCCTTTTGCACTTGCCTTTTGCACTTTCCTTTCTTGCTCCTGCTTTGGGATGTGGCCAGACAGCTTGTGGTGAGAAGTGTTCTGTACCCTCCCAGAGGTTGATGGTCTTGAGGGAGATGCACAGAAGGAAGATGGCCCTGCCAGAGGAGGCACATCAGGAGGTGGAGCTGCCTGAGGAGGTGGCCCTGCCTGAGGAGGTGGCCCTGTCGGAGGAAGTGGCCCTGCCTGAGGATAGCAGGACAATGCCATGGCTGCGGCAGAAGTTGATGCCTTCCACAGACAGGTGTGAGGGGTGGTTGCCCAGAATTAAAAGAACTTTGGATTCTGGGGAGCTCTTCGTATGAAGCTGGAAGTGCTTTCAAGTAATGCAGGAAATCAGCCTCTTGCATCCAGCCTGATCTGTTGGCTGTCCCAGTGCAGCCAGGTGGGCCATCCCGGATGAAATGGGATTTAAAGTGCACACGTGGGAAAATGAACATCGGTGGTATGGCGTTCCCAAGTGCATTGATTGCACAGGCTAGTGTGACAAGTGTGCCTCTTTCTGCTGAGGTGGCTGCACCAACTTGCCTTTCACCACGTCTTGCCACAACCCTTTTGGGACTTTGGACCATCATTATCCCTGTTTCGTCCACGTTCCACACGTTTTCTGGTCCAAACTTGTGTTCGTCCAAAACCTTGCTCAAATCGAAGAAATTGTTCACATTTGTTTGATTGAAGCTTGGTTGCCCTCGAAAGGCTCGTGGCTTGGGGACGCCTTATCGAGAGAGTGGGGTTCCTCTTTAGAAAGCCAGTCAACCAGTCAACACCAGACATTCTGGTCTCACTCCACTTTGGGGGAAAGTTGCATTTGTAGTGAGAGGCTAGCTGAAAGGCAAACGTCCAAACCTGATTTTTTTTTATAAAATGTAAACACTAAATATTGTCTATCTCTTTCTATTCCTCCCTTACCCTACCCCTCTCTCTTAACTCTTTATTACCTCTTTGGGACTCAACCCATAGTATAAGTCAGCTGCCCTTTTTAAGTGCTCTCTGAGGCTCCTCTCTTGGTCCTCTGAGAACACTTTTCTGGCGGTACAGTACCCTGCAGTCTGTAACTTATCCGATCCCTCGCCTACAAGTTTCTCTCTCTTTTTGTGGAATCTGTGGGTCTAACTGAGCATGTGCAGTATGAGTGTCCTCACTCTAGCATGTTTCTGATTGGAGTAATAAGCCTTGTTGCAACTGTCCCATGTTGCGACTGTCCCCAGTCTCCCCTAAGTGATTCAAATGAGGAGATTATTACTAGAAGTTTCATCTGACAAAACTACACAAAATGTATTTTAAAGCTAGGCATGTCAGGGCTGTTCCACATAAATGAGTCCCAACTCCTGGAAGGTTTTAGGTTACATATACATTTCCCCTGTTGTGCAGAATCACATAGCTGCTTTCCTTCCTCCTTTACTCATAATTGCTAGTTTTTCTTTCTCTTCCAAATGACAGTGATGCAATTTGTAAAAAAAAAAAAAAGAAGAAAAAAGATAGATTAAAAAAAAGAATAGAAAAGAAGAAGCTTGAAAAAACACAGCATTTCCTTTACACTGTAATGATAGATATACAGTAGTGAGCAGAACTGCATTCTGCATGTCATTTAACTGCAGTCTAGTCTGTGGCTGTATTGGGCGGTAAATCAGGGACGTTAACCCAGAAGTTAGCTCACGAACAGAGAGCAGCTCCTGATCCATTCCGTGTTTTCTCGAGCGCCGTCATCGGGCTACTCACAGCCTCTAGCTTTTACTCAACTCCTGTGCTGATATCACTCCGCCGGCATGGTGGAGAAGCGGACTTGATTATTGTGATGGTGGCTGGTGGCAGCAAGTGACTAGCGACGAGTCCCGTAGCATCGGAGACGTCTTCACGGCTTCCGAAAACGCGTCCTGTACTTTGTACGAGACTACCGAGAACGCTTGCGCGCCCGCTATTTTACTCAACGTCTTCGCCCGGATTTCGTCCTGCCAAGCCAATGAGATGCAAGTTCACAGAGAAACTCGGGAGCCCGTTCGGTTCAAGCCGCAAAACTTTTTCTCAAAGGACAACACAATTAAACGGCGAGCGTGCAGCAGCTGTACGGTGGAACTGTTTGTTTGGAAATGAATGGTGACCGCGCACGTTGGCTCGACAAATCCTGGTGACTATTTTTTTTTAAAGAAAAAAAGGATGTTTTAAATAGTACGGCAAGCGGTGTTTACAAGATTTAGTTGCAGACGCTTACGGTCACGTTAGGTGCATTGTGTTTCCACGAGCTTGTGTTTTGAAACAGTCAATGCTGGATCCCCCGTGTGTCGGACAGGAGAGAAGACACTGTGTTTATCATCTTATGACTGTGTAACTAACGTATAACGTTAGGTCTTTTGAAGTCCATGGTTGTGCCTTCGTTTTAGGCTGAGCCAGACATTCCTCTCATCTTTCCCACTGCCTGATTTGAACACTTTTTTTCTTCTTCTTCTTTTTTTTAAAGAGGGAGAACAGAGTGAAGGACAGCGGGAGGGGGGCTTGGGGGGTGGGAAAAGTTCTTCCAAAATATCAGCCACTGGGCTCAATGATGGGGGACTTTGCATCCCCCGCTGCCGGACCCAACGGCAGTATCTGCATCAACAACAGCGGGTTGAACGCGGCCGGGAGCGTGGTCCCGGGTAACATGGGCATACCCAAACACAGCACCGTGGTGGAGCGGCTACGGCAGCGGATAGAGGGCTGCCGGAGACACCACGTCAACTGCGAGAACAGGTACCAGCAAGCTCACGCCGAGCAGCTGGAGATCGAGCGCAGAGAGACGCTCAGCCTCTACCATCGGAGCCTGGAGCAGAGGGCCAAGAAGTCTGCAAACACCAAGCAGAGCAAACAGCAAGACCCAGACTCTGCGTCCTCCAATGAGCA
>JACYXH010000690.1:2070000-2087500 GCA_026745465.1 Lota lota | reverse complement strand
ATACTGCTCTATTCCAGCCACTTAACATTAAGTGTTCTTCTATATTTAGAACGCAAGTGTTCCCATTATCAAACACATGTTCGACTAACACTAATAGACGGAGCTTTCGCACATTGAATGTCATTTTTAATCTTCCACCTACTTTCTACAATGGTCACAAAAAAAGGTATTTTCTGGCAAGTCTGGCGGTTAAGGTGTTGGACTCCAAGCTGAAAAGTTATTTGTTCAAGCCCCAATGTCCACAGTCTACATGTTTGTATCCTGGAGCAAGATGCCTCACCCCTAGCCCGTCCCTATTGACATTTATCTCAAATTCACTGTCCGTTTCTTTGGGATAAAACCTCTGCTAAATGACAAATAAATTGACCTTTAATGTATCCCATCAACATCTGATAAGCAAGCGTTCAATGACTCTCCGTCTAGGAGTGCATCTTCCATCAGCTCTTGACTTACCACTGCATGCTTGCTAATGGTTGCACCACAGCGAGTAGCATGCAGCCATGCCGGCTTTCAGGAAACATTGTATATTGGCATTTCCTCTTTGGGCAAACCTGGTGTACTTGTCAGAAACCGTGAAATGGTTCCAAATTGCCAACATATTGCAGCGGAAAGCGCCAGTCAGTTTATTCTCTACTATATGTGTGTGTATGGTTCTGTTTACAGCCCAGGTGGCTGGCAGTGCCATCCATAACAGGAGTGCAATGAAAACACCCTATGCAGTCAGTCAATATTGAGCATTTCTTGTCATGTGGCTAAATGGTGAATACACTTTTCTTTGACCAATTTGTTTTCGGTGGATAAACATTTTGTCCCCGTCCCTATTGGTTGTCGTAGTAGTGGCGTGACGTTCAATTATCCACAGCCCTGGTGTCAGTGTTTTGGAGAACAAATTAGGGGGGAAAGTGGCAATTAAAATGTGCAGGAAGGGCACATTTAACATACGCATGGGATCAGGCTCCAGCTAGGATTGCATTGACTTGAACCTACCGAGCCTTGTCTGACTCAGCACACAGTATTGCTTTTCCCAAGAGTTCACACATTCACAAATGCTACGCTAATAGAACTTAGGGGTTTCCCCTTGTTCACAGAAAACGCTAAATCCTACAGCTGTTGTCAATGGTGGATTCAAGGCCCATGGAATCATAGACCGGCCATTCAAAGATGAACATTCAATGAGTCTGTGAGCTTCGTATTTTGGCCTGAGCTCTCAACACATCTTCTCGTCAGACATCAGAATAATGCTTAATCGGTCACAAGTTTGCTACCGGATGGCCGTACTTTGTTCAGCAGCAGCAGTCCAGTTCCGCTGAAGCAGAGAGCACACAGTTTGTCCAGGGTACCTCTAGCTTTCTGGCATCCACCTCACCATGGAATGTCACACACACACACACACACACACACACACACACACACACACACACACACACACACACACACACACACACACACACACACACACACACACACACACACACACACACACACACACACACACACACACACACCCTGCTCTTGGCAGCACCATAGCGGGGGCGGCTGAGTGTTCATGTATCTGAGGTCTTCCCTCTCTCCCTTCCTCTCCTTCCTCCCTGGTTTTTCTCTCCCCTCTGGAATCTGACCAGGCCCAGTGCCCACCTCGCGTCGCTGCTGTTGTTCCTCGTTATTGACACACTCACAGACTGTGGTTAGTAATACAACAGAGTCCTCCGGCGAACTGCCTTGTACAGTGTCGCCAAATATTCCTGGTGTTCACTTTACTACGTTAACTTGCTATGCGGGAATGAACTTGTAAACAAAGGTTTGAACGCTTCCCACTGGCTTGCCGTGACGCTAGGAACACTGATGTCTGGAACCATCGCAAGCACGGATGTGGCAAACGACACAAATACACTTTGACGTGAAAATACTCAGCGTCTTTTGTTTGTTTGGAAACTTGTGTTGAGTCATGACTGTACTGACTTCGTTCGCGACCTTTCGGGGACTTCAAACTCCTCCACCACTTCTCAGTTATTTCTTGATTTGATGTGTCATAACATTTTCACGCACGCACACACACACACACACACACACACACACACACACACACACACACACACACATATACATATACATATACATATACATATACACACATACACATACACAGTTAACTCATTTGGGTGACGTTTGACCACATTCCCTTTCACCCACGTAACATCTCATATGTTGTACAGGAACATTCAGGGCCGACAGTCTTTCAGACACATACATTGATTACAGGGCGATGCCGTTAGTTGTTCTGTATTGGTTGTATACGGAATGTGCAATGGTGTTGCCTGAGGTCACACTCACACACACACACACACACACACACACACACACACACACACACACACACACACACACACACACACACACACACACACACACACACACACACACACACACACACACACACACACACACACTGGAAAGTGGAAATGCATGTGGCGTATTAGTTTTAATTTCATTAATTTTAATCCACCTCGGATCCAGCAGTCATACTAGGCTATGGCAGAACCTCTGGCTGGAGATGGCCCAGAGCTTAGGCCAGAAACCATAAACTGAAGGGACGGAGTTTCGCCTTGTTTCCTGTATCGTTACGGCGATATTCTACCAAAGAGAAACCTATTTGTGAAAGCAGATGTCACTTTCAGAAGGGGATTGATTTGAAACCTTTACTGTCACTTTTTTACCGAGATTGGTAGAAACAAATATAAAGCGAGAGAAAACAAAGAGCCCTGTTCACCCATATTTTAGCTCATCTGCCAATGGACTTCAGCATAGTAATCTTGGCTTGTGATGCTAACAAAAACAACAACTTTTCACTTATCTAAGGAAAGGGTTGCGAGGTGCCTCCTTCTACCAGTCATGCTTTCCTGTTCTGCGGTCCCCAGAGATGCTCACAGATACGGCCCTATCTATAGCCCTGTGAGCATCTGGGCTTGTTCTCAATGGTCACTGTCCATCCAGTCTTCACCAAACACTAAAGCTTACGTGCTTACTCACCAGGGTGAGCTTATGATTGGTAGTGAACACATCACCTGTTACCTTTTGAAACCGGGTTGGTTTGTTACAAGGAAGTTCTCTTCCCTTTTTATTTTATTTTATCTTTTACATAATTTATACCGTGATGGCCTCAAACCATCTTGTTTCTTACTCCTCTCGGTGAATAGAAGGATCACACACAGACACAGACCCGCACAGACACACACACACACACACACGGGCACACACACTTTTGCTCGTACACCACACTCAAAGTAAGAGTACTTCATGCTTATCTTCTCTCACTCTCTCTCCCTCTTGATTCCAGTGTCTCGCTCACTCACAAATGGATAGAAATGGTTAATTATGGATGAGGTTGTTGTGAGAGACGCTTTGAACCACTGGGTTACTCAACAAATGTTTGTGTTCATGTGTGTTTGCGCGAGAGTGATAATAAAAACGTGGCTTTGTGTTTTGTGCCTGGCTTTTTGTGAGCGTGACTATATTTGGCTTCTCCTGTGATTATTACAGCTACGTACAATTTCGTTGCCTAAGATACTTAAGGCTTAATAACTTGCGTGGAGGCGCACACACACACACACACACACATGCGCGCGTGAAGGCACACACACACACACATGCGCGTGCACATGAAGGCACACACACAGGCACACGTGAAGGCGTGTGCACGCACACACACTCACATACACATACACACACAGACCCCTTTTGAAGAGGAGGGAGATTCTGCCTTCAAGTTCATGCACGTGCGCACAAACATGCGCTGCGCACACAGCCAGTGAACTGTCAAAGTGTGTGTCAAAGTTCGCCACATCTGCTGTGCTTATCTGCCCATCCTACCGCCATATTCCAGTGTTGTTGGAATCCACCATGAGGCAACACTTCCGTCCTCTCCTCTGCCTTTTGCTTACCGCTACACATTAGAAATAGCATTCATAAAATACAGAGCCAAAGGTAGTTTCCACAGTGTTTCATAAAAACACGGTAAGACCCACGGGTCACTTTATTTCCAGACTCTGGAGATCGAATGTTCAGATATTATTTTGGTTTTTCAGATAACCGCAGGCGCTGTCATTTAAATGACTTGATTCCATTGAGGAAAGAGACGACGGCTTTTAATTGAGTGAAATGCTTTCTTGAAACAGCCTTTTCTACCTTGCACGAGCAGTGCTACTGTTCCACCTATTGTAGCCCACAGTATCAAGCAGCGCTGATGTGGTAGTGCGAAGAAGCACTCAGACCTTATTGAAATATCCTCTTGTGTGTGTGTGTGTGTGTGTGTGTGTGTGTGGGGGGGTTTGTTTGTTTGTTTGAAAGTCTTCCACTTGCATATTGTGGTCTTCTTGAAACGGGGAGGGTATTGAACCACCAGGTCTTCCGGTTCCTTCGACCCGGTTGCCCCCCCCCCCCAGTACGTCGTGGTTCGGCGGGCCAGGCTGCCCTCGTCCAACCCGTGTGATGTGACGTACGGCCAGCTTGAACAGTGCCTGCACGTCTCCTGTCTCCTTTCGTTCCTCATGGTCAACTTCTTCCTCATTCCGGATGGGACTCTCCTTCTTCGCTCCCAGTCTACCCAAGTCTACCCCCCCCCCCCCCCCCCCCCCCCCCCCCCCCCCCCCCCCCCCCCCCCCCCCCCCCCCCATTGCCCCTCTACCCACCCATCCCTGTCTCTCCGCCCGTGCACCTCCCCTTCCTGTCTCAGGTGATCCCCGGTTCAGCGAGTCTCATCCAGCTAGCTTAGCGCTCTAAAGCTCTCTTAGCGCAGGTCAGTGGCAAGGAAAGAACTCTGCCTCCGTGTGGGAATTACCCGCGCGTTACACACACACACACACACACACACACACACACACACACACACACACACACACACACACACACACACACAGGCGTATACACTGATGTACAAAGAGACACAGACAAGACATGGAACACATAGCCAGACACACACACACACACACGCACACACATAAGCGCGTGTTCATTAGGCGTAAAGGGGGTGTGTTTAAGCATTGCCCAACGGCTCCCCTCGCTGAGTGGCCCGGCTCTCCTTTGTGAGGCCCATTTGTTGTTCTTCCCAGGGCTTATTTCCAGACCCCCCACACCTTCCTTATTGAGCCGCCCGCATGAATGTTTTATGAATGTTTGTATGTTTTGTGTGTGTGTGTGTGTGTGTGTGTGTGTGCGCGCGGGTGCCTGCGCGCACACTCGTGTGTGTGCACACGGTGCTCTCAGCTGCTTCAATACCCATTAGTTCACCAGGCTGGATAATTGTGGCACAGTGGCTGCAGTGCAGAAAGAAAGAAAGGCACATTATCTGATAGTACTGCAGAGGGCAACGCGGAGGAGAAAGATGGAGGGAGGACCGAGAGAGGGAGAGGGAGATTGAGTGGCAGAGGCGGGAAGGCAAAGGGGCTGTGTGGGTATCCGTGGCCATGTAGCACTTGAGCTAAAGTGACACACCAGCTGTGCTAATGAGCGGAGTAAAGGAAAGTGCTGACTGGTTTTGAAAAATGTTGGCCAACAGGTTATTTGAAGAGTATATACATGAAAAGGAGGGTAATGGTACCGCACACAGAAACAATTGCTGCATGCAGTCCCTTTTTTAGTGTTATTGCATTACGGAAACAAGCGTCGATGCTCAACTGGCGGGTCAACACCTGAGAATCACTGCACTTTGAGTGGATCTCAGAGCCAAACCTTAATCTTTAGAAAGAAGCCCATGAATTATCTAATGTTTCAATTTTATTTCAGGTTTCAGGCTTACTATTTCGTTGAGTTTAGAGCTTTCATTGGAGCTTTTCGTTCACTTCACGTTTTTAAAGATGATATTATGATGATATTATGCCACCAGGTGTGAGTGTGATTAGCCATTACAAGCCGTTTGAAAATCTGCCTTTTCCCTGTGTTTTAGTGAGATCACAAGTGGGAGTGTCCACCTAGATGTATGCTGGATAGATCAGTCTACCAGCCTACCCAGTGGACTGTGGCGAATGCTGCTTATCTATCCATCATACATCTAGGTGGACACTCCGACTTGTGCATACATGAAGGCATTGATGATTACTGCAGTATTGGTGAATAAATATTGCTATATTGCTATATGGCTATATGGCTAATGACACATGTTGGTCCTGAGGCTAGACCAGTTGAGAACAACTGCAAAAGAGGATGCCTCTAGGGGATAGAGGCCTTTTTCAGGCCTTGTGTCTTGATGGCGAGGGGTCAGCCCAGATCTCACAAGCACTCCGCCACCACTGAATAAAGCAGACGTTAAGAGGGCCTATAGGGAACAGGCGAGAATTTGAATACACTAACCCGCTCCAAAAATATCAGCAAGACACAAAGAATCAAGTGATATACTCTGTAAGTGCCACTTTCAATGAAAAGGCCTCTGTGAAAGATACCAGGCATGAGAATCAGGGTATTATTGACTTATATTAAGGAGTTTTGTTAAGGGACAGGGCTGTTGTTGATATGACTAACAGTGGAAAGTGATTTATCGTGCTCACAACAAGTAATGTCTATTTAGTGAAAGCATGGTGGACCGCCTGCTGCTTTGAATGCACATTAAAACAGGTAAACCAATGTTGCCCAGCATATTCGGCTGTGTTGTTGTGACGATCAGGAAGATACGCCTGCAGTGGTAGGTACGAGTCTCCTTTCTTCCTCCAAGTATCAATCAATATTTACTGATACATTCACACTACTTGTGTGTCCCCGGCCCTTTATATGTCTGCCAGTCTATGTCTGTGCGCCATTTCCCATCCATATGATATAAATATAATCCACCAATGGTCTGACCGCATGGCCCTTCACAGAGGTAACAGCTAGATACTTATTAGATGTAATTTGCATATCCATACCGCCATACAGGGGAACAATGGTGCGATGTGATCGGCGCACACTGTATTGCATTGTAAGTGCAATACAACTCTTTCAACTTTCGGTCTCTCTCCCGGTCTGTGTCTCAGTCACTTTGTCTCTCAGTCACTTTGCCTGTCAGCCAGACATCCACCAGACTAGCATGCCAACCATGTGCCACGCTGTCACAGACGGTTACACTTCACTACATCACTCAGTATGATGCAAGTCACAAGCCCAGGCAAAGTGGCACAAATGGCAAGGAAACTTGTATTTATTTAGTGGTTATAGAAGTAAATATATTTTTTGGGGGAGTTTTTGGAGCAGATTCGGGTCACCGTGTGAGCATTGTGTATTTTCTTATTATTTTTTGGGACATTTATTTAGGGACACTGTGAGTTGGCTTTTTAAATATGAGGAAAACATTTTTATTTTTCACTTTCAATTAGTAGTTGCGGAAACAACCTAGAGCTGTCCAACTAGACACACACACTTTTTGAAATGAGAGAGAGAGAGAGAGAGAGAGAGAGAGAGAGAGAGAGAGAGAGAGAGAGAGAGAGAGAGAGAGAGAGAGAGAGAGAGAGAGAGAGAGAGAGAGAGAGAGAGAGAGAGGATAAATGTGCTTGTAAGAACCAATAAGCCCCAACATCCAGGAATCCTTCATTCAAACATGGCTGGACCCCCAAGTAAAGAGAGGGGTTGCACAGCCCTGTAGTCTCTCCCTCCCTCCCTCTCTCTCTCTCCCTGGTGGCTGTTTTTGCTGATTGTTCTCCCGCCGTTGTCATAGTGACTGTAATGCAGACAGCCCGAACAGGCTGCCTGTCTGCCTGGATATGTGGTGTGTGTGTCTGTGTGTGATAAAACAACGGGCCACTCTCAGCTTAGAGGGGAGGTGTTTGCAATATTATGTAATGTCCTCTTTTTAAAAGCCTGAAGAGAAAAGGCAAGTCTCTCTTCTTCCTGCCCGCCCGTCCGACCATCGTTCGGGGGACCTATCGTTCCACTCCGGTTCAAAACCAATGTCCATGTTGGTTCATTGTTCACCTTAAGTGTCTTTTAAGCATGGTCGGGCCTTTTCTTCACCTTTTACATGTTTTAACGGCTTCTTGGTTTGTTGCCAAATGTATTCAAAGGCTACTTTACGTACATCTTTTTTTACACAGATATTTATGAATGTGTGTTAATAAATATAAAAACACTCACACACACACACACACACACACACACACACACATACTCAGGACTGGATGGGGAGTGGGCGAGGTGGGGGTCATAATGGTTGGGGGGGGGCGGGTAGTGGTTGAGAAACTCCATCCTGTGGTTAGGTGGGCGTAGAAAAGAGAGAGCAACAGAGTCGGACTTGGATAGGCGTGAGAGCATGGAACAGGGAGGGAGGGAAGGAGGGAGGGAGAGACAGAGAGAGAGTCAGAGGGCGGGAGGGAAGGGGAGAGAGATGTGAGGCAGATAGGAGGAGAGGGTTAGAGAGAAGAATGAGGAGAAGCGTGCAGGCGGCACACTAAATATTACAGAGGGGCGAGTGAGGAATGGCAGAGAGAGAGAGAGAGAGAGAGAGAGAGAGAGAGAGAGAGAGAGAGAGAGAGAGAGAGAGAGAGAGAGAGAGAGAGAGAGAGAGAGAGAGAGAGAGAGAGAGAGAGAGAGAGAGAGAGAGAGAGAGAGAGAGAGAGAGAGAGAGAGAGAGTAAAGGAGGGAGGAGTGTTGGGTAGAGACGGCACTACCGAAATAGAGAGAGACAGACACAGACAGCAAAGAGGATCGGCAATCGAGTGAGAGAGAGTCGAGCGTGCTGATCGCGAGGAGGCGACAGGATGGCTGCACGTGGGAGGGGCTACCAAGTGAGAGAGGCAGGAAGTGTTTGATGAATTCTGGGAGAGATAAAAAAAAAGAAAAAGAAACACATGTCCGTTTTTAACACATTCCAGTGTGTGGGCTTTCTGGACAGGAACGCACACATGGTGACGCGCGTGTGCGCAGGCAGAGGAAGGGGGAGGTGTGAGAGGGAGGGAGGGAGGGAGAGATAGAGGTGGGTGGGGGGAGGAGTTTGGGTAATTGGGAGGTGTGAGGAACCCTGTGATTCCGTCCCTCTGTCCCGCGGTGTCTCCGCTCATTGGCCGTCGCAGCGGGTCTACGAATAGGCCAACAATCTGCGAAAGAGGAGGCTAAAAATAGAGGGAACGAGAGAGAGAGAGAGAGAGAGAGAGAGAGAGAGAGAGATGGAAGGAAACAGACAGAGGGGAAAAAAAGGGGGCCGAATGAAACACGAAATTCTCGTCGTGCAGCCCGAAGAAAAAAAAAAAAAAAAAAAAAAGAAGGCCCTTCGCTCGATCTCAGGACTTGGGGCTCCAGTGTGAACACCCACTCTGTGCAACTTGCCGTTTGTTCTGCGGAGGAACCGGCAGCTTAATCGTCAGTTGCAACAGTATGGGCTGACCTGTGCTCTGTGTTGCCGGTATCTGCATTAACGCACAACGATAAACAACGCTGGCCTGCCGCCATCCACAACAAACTAGCACTGATTGCTAACTCACGGATGGTTTCCCTGTGTCTTCTACCATCTCTCTCTCTCTCTCTCTCTCTCTCTCTCTCTCTCTCTGTCTCTCTGTCTCTCTCTCTCTCTCTCTCTCTCTCTCTCTCTCTCTCTCTCTCTCTCTCTCTCTCTATCCTCAGCATTCACAGCTTTTTCAGGGCTCTAATTACACGTTCCCTGGCTGAGTGAGTTTAAGAGGGTGGGAGTGGTAATGTGTGCGTGTGTCTGTGCGTGTGCCGGGCTGAGTGTGTGTGTGTGTGTGTGTGTGTGCAAACTCTACAATTGCCTACGGGTTATGGCCTATAATTAGTGCTCTTTGACAAACCTTTGAAAAAGAGCAGGCGGCATAACTTGTGCACGTGTGCATTGGTTTGGAGAGCGGGAAGGAGAAAGTGGAGGGCACTTCATGGAGAAAAAAGTGTTTTATCGGCCATCACAAAAAAAAAATCCATTCCTAATGAAGTCTCTTTTGAAAGGAAACTAGATGGCCCTATTTCATGTATCTCAATAGCCGCAGTCAGGAACAACTGTAGTCCGCCTCTATGCTGTGCATTTCAACGTGGGGGCCGTGCGTGTTTGCATGCTACTAAACCTATCGAAAGGCCAAAGGAAGTCCCGCTGTGGCCTTTCCTCTCCTCTCCTTCACTGGGTGTCTTTAAGGCGGGTGGACTGGCAACCGGCTGGCAAAAATCGAAAGGTTGCTAGTTCGAGCCCCGACTTCAACCCTAACTATGTCGAGGTGTCCTTGAGCAAGACACTTAAGCCCAACCGCTCCCCGGGCGCTGTGATTGGCTGCCCACTGCTCCCTTGAGGGATGGGTTAAATGCAGAGGAAAAATTTCACTATATGTATGTGTATGTGACAATAAAAGTCCTCCGCTCTCTGCCTCAGCTTTTGCTTATTGTGTTCACTCGCACCACTCCCCCTATTACGCTCGCTCCTCTCTCCCCCGTGTGAGCGCTGTTCTGCGCGCTGCTCCGGGGCCTCCTTCCTCGTCACGCGGCGTACGCTTCCGGGCAGGGGCCGGCTGGGGCTGCTTGCGTCAACGTGACGTCTCGAGCCCAGGGAAATGGGTCCTCGCTGAGCAGGAAGCACCCCCCCCCCCACCCTCCTCCAGGTTACGTCAGGTCAACCCCCAGGACCTCTGCTCAGACGTCTGTTTACCTTCCTCAGGTCACATGATCCCATCACATCTTTTATGAGCCACACTGATCTGGTCAGACTAAATGAATGGTGACGAGCGGAAGAACTGTGTGATGGTATGGGCGGGATGTTTTTTGTGGAGTTCAGTGGGATATTTGAGGCTAATTCAAGATTATTCAGGCAGAGGACGCGTTGTAGATGTACACTACATAATCTCACACATCATGTCATGTGATCGGAAAATGGGTGAAGGGGCGATTCTAGCGTTACACGTTTAAATGTCAACGTCGAGGTTTAGATGGATTAGTCTCCCCACAGATATCAAGAGCAAGAGAACAATGATGTTCAAGTAGAAGTAAGTGAAAACTAAGAGCTTTAATCATGTGTCTACAATAGCCTAGGAAGGTTATTTTGATTTCCTTCCTAACATCTCCCTCACTTTTTATCTTTTGCTTTGTGTCTCCTCCACACTCATCTTCACCTCTCTCTCTCTCTCTCTCTCTCTCTCTCTCTCTCTCTCTCTCTCTCTCTCTCTCTCTCTCTCTCTCTCTCTCTCTCCCCCATCCCTCCACTGCTGACCGTCATTCCACATTTATGATTAGCCTGCTACGGGCACCCATCCCACTGACCGGACACAGCAAGATGGCCGCTGTTGCTACCGGCAACAGGACAGAAGGGAAGAAAGATATTTATTGATGGGTGTTGAGGATATTAGGCTGATACGAGAGATAGAGGAAGGATTTGATATTTAGTTCGGCCAGCTCACCGTTGTCTTTACACATACAAACAATGCTAAACACTGAGAGACATGCGTTTACGATCCTTGGTAAACACATAAGTGAGGGAGAGAAAGAGGGAGAGAGAGAAAGAGAGGGAGAGAGAGAGGTTATGTTCATGGTCTTTTGCTGTCCATCCTGATGCCGCTCTGGATTAGTGGGGTTACATAATGCGCTCTGAGCTTCAAGCAGCATGCACTAAGAGGATTAGCACAAGTCTACTAAAGACACTGGTCCATCCACACACACACACACACACACACACACAGACACACACACACTCACATTAATATCCTCACATACCATGCAAACCATGGCAGACACAAGAGGAATAAGAAAACTGGACTGGACTGGTCAATTTCTTTGCGCTTACAAGCTGTGCACCAAACCATGAGTCAAGTGAACTTGTAGCAAGCTAATTGACTTGGCTTCTATTGGCCTCTTCAACTCTTTCTCTCTCTGGCTCTCTCTCTGGCGCTGTCTCTCTCTATCTGGCTCTGTCTCCGTTTGGCCCTCACTCACACCAACGCCCAGACCCAGAACGTATCCCTACCCCCACCCTGTTGGAATTCCCTGAGGAGTCTGGCGGTTTTGCATCTAAAAATTACATTTGTTATTTGTACCTCACACACTGTATGCACACATTCAGAAGGAAAGGTACACAACTAAAAACACATGTGTTTGTGTGTTTGTGTGTGTGTAGAAGGAGCTCAAAACCACCGCCAGCAGCGCTAAATTGACTCCTCACCGGGTTGTGCGTGTGTGTGTGATTCTCTGAGGTGATCATGGTCTTAGCAGAAGGTTATGTGTACACACACATAAACACACGGGCCTGGGTGGTATTAGAGCTAATGATGCTACGCTAGTGTTTGTGCACACACGCATGTGCATGGGCGACCTGGTTATCTGTGCAGTGTGCTCTCTCTCAGTATGGGAACTGTGTGTGTGTGTGTGTGTGTGTGTGTGTGTGTGTGTGTGTGTGTGTGTGTAAGTTACAGAGAATGGGGCTGGGGACACTGCGGGTGTTGCAAACAACATACCAGGTCAAAGGTCAACAGGAGAGCAGGAACCATGCTAATAGGAGCAGATATCCACGGAGGGGAGGGGTCACACAAACCTTTGTGGAGTGGGGGGGGGGGGGGGTAGGAACAAGAGGAAAGGAGGAATCTAAAGGGGGAGGGCTGCATATATGAGAGATAGAGAGAGAGAGAGAACTCCAAACCACCGAGGCGTTTTATGGATGCGTAAATGAGGAGCCTAGAGGAAGAAGGTAACGACGGAGCAAGCCTCCAAATCACCTCCTAACGTGTGTTACCGTTTGTCTACAAGGGAGACACAACACAACACCAGCATATCCCAACACTCTCCATTTCCTGTATTAACACATTGAAACGTCTCCATTCTCTACTCCAGTTGAAGAGCTTCCTTTAAACACTCAGCCACTCAACACAGTATTCGTAAAAACCTTTGAACACACACAAACACAAAGTCATAATAATTGGTGACCGTGAGCTGAGGGGTCTTAAAGACGGATAAGCAGAATAAGCAGGACGTAACAAATTGATTCTAGAGGATGATGTTATGGAAGGGGAACTGTACTTCCAAGACCCCTCTGCTTCCTGTCAGGGTCCTGCATCAACCTTGTCCGCGATTATTCAATATTGACCGGCTTGCTGAAATAAATTAATAAATTTGAAATAAAATATAAAAACTTTTTTTCTGTTTGATTCTCAGTTTTGAGCTGCGTCCATAGCAACGTTAACTCTGTAGCCTTCTTATGAAAAGCCTACTTAGCCTACAAGCGTTATATATCACATTTAAACTGAACATTTCCATTGATGGTGTAGGGAGACATGGCGAATGGGACTTATTTGGGAATATGGATGTTGACATTCCCGTCCTCATCTATCTCTATTCTGTCGACTTCTCTAAACTTCTTTCTGCTGATTGATATGATCCAGGGCCTCCAGAGTCTATGATCAGAACTTTGTCCATGGCAACGGTCTGTTATTCATAGCAGCGGTCTGCTATTCAGAAAACACAGGCCGTAGAATTCCTAAATGACCAATCAGAATTGAGTATTCAACAAAGCCGTGTAATAAACACACATTAATAAATTGAAGGGCTTGGGCCCGGGGTTAGTGAAACTAATACGAAATGCCTCAAGATGTCTTTCTCTTTTTGCCTAAAGATTACCTTTATTTAAACATTCTACTATTGTTTAGTTTAGTTTATTTATGAGCTACAAGTGCACTCAGTATACCATTGCGGCATCACAAAAACCCTGTTCACCATTCTTACTTTAACCATTGTAAGAATTTAACCATAATAAAGTGCAAAAAGAGTGTGATGAAGTATTGTGCGATAAGGTCTCAATATTGCATTCATTTTATGATATGAGAGCAACATGTGCATTGAAATCAGTATTGTGCTGGCCTATAAAGCCAAACTGTAGTGTAGTGTGTTCTGTCGGGGTGCCCTGGCTGTAATTTATTACTGCCATGTTGGGAAGTACCCAACATGGGCAAGTCCATATGTTGATGGCAGTATGAAGAAGTAATGGTGTGTATAAAAGCTATTGTGATAGTAACTGATTTACTTCACTGATATTCACTTCAACATTGTTGAGAGAAGGCTTTCCAACGTATTGGTGTCTCTACAACCATTGGTGTCTTTCGTTCAACATGTTTTAACTGTGTACATGTACCCCGAATGCCTCCTGTCACCTTTGACCTCAAGGCCTCAAATCAAAACCAGGATTGCATTGCCTGTGTGCTCAATTCTTGCTGCAAAAGCTGAAAAACAGCTTTTGTACTAAAGGCCAGTGGGTAATAATAATAATAAATGATGGCAGTGTAGATGCCATCGACAACAAAAACATATTTGAAATGGTAGTCTTCATGTGGCTGTTACTGCGCTATGGGTCCACTGTCAGTTGGTGTAGTTGGACCATGTCGGGGATTCATCTTGACCCTCACGTACCAATGGGATATCCCTGCAGCCAGGACACCTCTTAATCATTACATCGTTCAACAGATATCATAACTTTGCTATGACACACGGTGTCATGAAGTTCTACAGGTTTTGTGTTTGATATACCTTTGATGCATGAAACCTTTGATTGGCCAATGATGCATGCCTGTTTGGATGGATCTATATGACATTTCAGAGGTGATTGGGATTAATTTGCTGTGTAATTTGTGTGTTAGACGATTACTAAATGGGAAATCTGGCTGGATTTGGCTTTCAAGTTCTCATTCAAAGGATAGGGCGTTACACAATAAATGAATGACCATGAATTGCTAACTTTGCTAAATTTGTGTCTTTTACTTTTCTTTATGTCTTTTAAATTCTCAACCTCAATAAATAAAAACAATTTACAATTGACCATCCGTCCATGATATGATACAAAATAGAGTCACTATACAACATTGTAATGTAATGACGTGGTCTCTCAAATCAGACTTTAGATTACTATCTAACGTCCCATATCAGACAAGCTCAAATCTTAGTGAACATAGCGTTTCACCTTCTTTCGCTTCATATTTGAGATCTGTGAATGCATAAATGGCCAACACAAACTCGCATGATCAAAATGCATCTGTAAAGGTTTCAAATAGACACAGTGTAGAAGGGCTACTTTGGAAATACACTTATTCAAATCGAAAAGCTTTCTTCGGTGGCGAAACAGGAAACAAGGCACAATTCACCCCTTGCTGTTTCTGGTTGGACTTCTGGTTGGCCCCCATAAGTTCTGCTATAACGATGTAGGACTGCTGGATCCAAGATAAGTAATGCCAAAACACAATCCTTTACTGTAAACAATTGGATATTATCTTTGGGAACTCTTGGAATGGAAACCTTCCAACTGGGATGCCGTGCCTTACACTCTTCCACGATTCACTACAAGTACAAGTACATAGAGATACAGCCATAGTGTCCACAGCTCTAGGATCTAGTAATGGAGCAGTAAAGGGGAGAATGAGTCAGCCAGCTACATGAAGGTTTGCACACCTTCGTCTTCCAATGAACACTTCCTTGGTAGACGTCCTTCATTGGTCAGTCAACCAGTCAAATGACCATAATACTACTTTTTTATTATCCCAGCATACACATCTCCATGCATTAAACAACCCTCCCTTGGTAACTACATGTCTATCTAAATCCATTGTTTCGATGCCTCTGTGTTGAAGCAGCGCGTTCACTGATTGACCAGTCCCATCCCTGAATTATACTAATCTCACCTTTTTCTTGTTTCCCTTTTTCTTTGGCCCTCCTCTTGGATATCTCCTGCACTCGTCTCTGTGTGTCCAGGTAAGAGTCATTCATTTTTCGGCCAGTATTCACAGAAATGTACACACACAGTGATACCCTATCATCGGTGTGGTGAGCAATGAATGCCAGGGATTCACCTTCAATGTGGTTTGACTCATGTTGTGGTCTGAAAGACATTTAAACACTGCTCAAGGGGATATACAATTTTTTACACAAACAAGCTTTTTTCAGATGTCTGGTGATTGTGACACAGACCTTTCGTCATACAAAAAAGGACAAGTTACAGTGTTCATCCTGTACTATTAATTTGACCTGTTTACTAAAATTTGAATTTTCAAATTTCAAATTTGAACGATGGTCATCGTAAAGAGGGATCTTTATATAGATTATGGTCAGCAAACCGAGATCAATTATTATTGTTATCGTCTTTGGACAACAATGAAAGTATACCTGTTTACTATTTAGTAATTAAGCAAATTTATCCATAACTCGCTGTCAAGTCAGAACGATATTCATTAAGGAGCAGATAGAGGTTAGGCACCATACTCGTCAATGTCTAAAGGTAGGCTGTGAACATTGCGGATCGATCCCAGTGCCTTTTGGCTGGGAGTCCACACCCTTTAGCCAGAAGTAAATACTTAGCCAGAAGCAGCAAACTCTGCGGTGGATATAAGCATTGGATTCCTGTGTTCATTGTGACTATTGATTGTTCCATTTGGGGTGTTTGCATCCAGCAGCACATATAATTAGCTGCTTATCCTTTAAGTACTCTTAAATCTGGGTATGTTTGGTGAGTTTACGTTTGGTCTGCTGTGTCTTGTTCTTGGCTATTGGAGTCCATTCTTCTCCCTTCCGTTTTATTGCATTTTCTATGGTACAGTTTTATCAATTTCCTTTCTTCTCTTGCCTTCTCTTCTTTTTTTGATTCCATTCTGTATGGTTGAGCGCCGGTCTATGCTTTTCTATTGTCCCTTTTGTGCTGTGCTAAGAGTCCAGTTTTTTTTGCTTCTTGGCGGCCTAACGGTAGAACCCCTGCTGTGAGAGGACTAAAGGGAATGAATGGAGACATTGGGGATGGTTGGGGGGTGAACTTTAATATAGCAGGTAATGTGTTTGTGCCGGGAGTACTTCTCTACAAAACACAGTCACCTTTCCACTCTCCCCCACGATCACAAAGTTTCTTTAGTTTTTTTCAAACCTTTTTTCAAACATACTTGGCCGATGGTCAATTGCTCTTGCTCTCTCTCTCTCCCACTCTTTCTCCTCCATGCCCCCTTATCTGTTGGTAATGCTCAATCGCTGCTGTTGCTATCACTTTGTCTCTCTTTCTTTCTCGATCTCTATCTCTCTCCATAGAGTTTTCTCTTTTGCCTTTAGTGCTATCTCTGTCTCTCTCCCTGACTCTCTTCTGCCTCTATCTAACTCTGTCTGTGTCCCTCCCTCTGCCACTCTCTCTCACTGGTTCTCTATGTTGCTCTCTCTGCCTCTGCCCCTCTCTGTCTATGTATCTCTCTCTGTGTCTCTCCCACTGCCTCTCTCTCTCTCTTTCTCTCTCTGTCTCTCTCTCTGTCTGTCTCACTCTTTGCCTCTCCCCCTGCCTCTCTCTCTCCCTCTCTGTCTCTCCCCCTGCCTCTCTCTCACTCTCTGCGCCTAGCCAGCCACAGGAATGCATCTCGAGGAACGCCTGGCGAGACAAACTGGATCAAACGAGTTCAGAGCAGCACTAGAGGCTGGCTGTGTGCCTCTCTCTTTTGCTCTCTCTCTCCCTCTCTCTCTGTCTCTCTCTCTGTCTCTGTCTCTGTTTGTGTGTCTCTCTGTTGCACCTCTCTCTGTGTTCTCTGTTACGTAGTGATTTCCTTCCTTTCCTGCTACT
>JACYXH010000690.1:2035000-2067500 GCA_026745465.1 Lota lota | reverse complement strand
GGGGATTGAAGAGAGAGTACACACATATACACAGCATGTGTGTGTGCGCGCAAGCATGTGTTTCTGGACGAATGATTCCCCCAGACTCCAAAACCATTGCTCTGGAACAAAGCCTACCGCTGGTATTTCTTGATGCATGTGTGTGTGCGCCTGTGTGCGCGCGCGTGTTTATTATGTTGTCTGTGGTGCGTGTGTGTGTGCGTGTGTGTGTGTGCGTGCGTGTGTGTGTGTCATGTGGATCTTTATGACCGGGGGGCATGGGGGGGGGGGGGGGGGGGGGGGGAGAACAACGATGGATGGAAGAAGGAGCGAGTGAAGGAGGTGGTAAAGAAGAAGAGGAGGAGTATCTGCAATAAGAGAGAGAGAAAGAGAGAGAGAGCATGTGTAGTCACTGTAGATGTTGAGAGCCTGCCGCAGGCGGTCTATGTGTTCTCGCTCTTTTATTTCCCCCCGCTGCCGTCGTCCTCTTTCTCTCCCACCACTCTCTCTTTCCCAACCCCTCCCTTCCTCTCCCTCCTCCTGTTTCCTCCTCCTCCTTCTCTTTCCTCCTTGTCCTCCTCCTTCTCTTTTTGTTCCTCTCGTCTCTCTCTTCCCTCCTCTTTGTGGGCTCGGAACGCAGACAAAAGCCATCCCCGTCGCAGGGACAATACCTGCTACACCCCGGCCATTTCTCTCCCGCTCTCTCCCTCTCTATGTCTCGGTCACTCCCTCTCCCTCTCGTTCCTTCCCACCTTCTCTCGGCAGTTGCAGTCGATGGTGGCTGCCCACGTCGTCTCCCCCCCCACGGTTGGTGCGTGCGTAGCTAATGCTCCTAGCTAGCCGCCACCGCCACATTCGTCTTCCACCCCGACGCCAGCGCTGCAGCCAGGGGGGGCTTTTTCAGCGTATTTCTAACCTGCCTCTCCTACAGCCTTTTGTTTCGCCCCAAAAAGATCGCGGCACGCCATTCGTCTGCATCTGATTCTGTGCTAGATATGCATACTGCGTATGATTCTCAAACAGCGTTTGTGTGTAAGCTTAGCTACAGCTATATGTAAGGATGAATTTTGCAATCGTGATTTCAGAGAGAAAATCACCTTGCATCAGTGTTTTTTTTTTTTTTTTTGGTAATAATTAGAAAGGATAACAATTATCGGATTCCATGAACGGTAAAAAGGAATGTGCCGTTACATTTTACATCCGCCGCACGACAATTATGTGACACATTTAATGACATATGTCCTGACTGTGTCACTCAAGCATGGTGCCATTCAGACATGCAGACATAAAGATGTAGCTGATGAGGTGCATAGCCATCGTTAATTGAATGACAGCAGGGCACTTGAAACATATGTATATGGTGTGGAAGATTTTAGGTTTATGGACCAGTAACGAACGAGAGGTATCTTGGACGAAATGCATCTCTGGTCTTTGACGTTGGCTGGCATCGATTCAACCTGTGTAGTGCTAAGATATTGCAGGATTCCTCAGGATTTGTTTTAGGAACCAACCAGTAATAGACGAGGGTTCAGGAATTGATTCATGTCACGCCTTGCTGGTTAATTACCGATGGCCGAAGAGAGGGAGATATTAACGAGAGATAAATACAGAAGCCTATAGATTTTGGTTTACTGGGATGGATTCCCACCGTTCTGCTGCAGAAATGTTGTTAGAATCTACTTTCGTCCACGTCCCCGTGGCTCCATTTCTACCCATCCAAACAAGCTAGCCTAGAGCCCTGTGTATTTGGTGTGCAAGGTAAAGTTTGGGGTAAGATTACAGCGTCTGCATTTTGCTCAGTGCACACACCACTTTACATTAGCTTACTGCGCTAAATGTATGTGTAACCCGTTTCCGTGTACGGGGGAATGCAGGTTGCTGCAGCAACATTAGCAGATGTGTTGGGGCTGAAAGTCATATATATGGTAATGCTGTCATTTACCTCTGAAATGCATCTTCCTCAGCACTGCCAAATAGGACTTATCCATATTGGCAAAACCCCCATGCGCATGCATGTATATTTGTGTTTGTGTGTATGGTCGTGCTAACTTTGTGCATGGATATGGATCCGCTCTTTCTTGCTGTGTGGCTGCTGCACCTGTAATTTATCAAGATGGATTGTGTGTTTGTTTGTGTGCGTGTGTATCAGTGGAAAATATATTCATATCCTATACTCAAGTGTAATTCCTTAGAAAATGAATGGTTGTCACTTATTGTCATCACGGTCTATATCAAACTATCAATCTGAAAATTAACCCGTAAACAAAGTTATTGTAGTGCTTGTTTGGAATTGTTTTTCCTGGGTTAACTGACTAGATGATACTCATAGGGTTAGTATAATTTGATGTTGGCAAAAAATCTCTGGATTATATTTTGAATGTTGTGGGCCCATAACTTTGTTAATATATAATTACTATATTATTTAATGTTTTTATTATTCTAAATGACATGCCTAAAATTATACTAGAGTAAAGTAGTTGGGTATAAGTACTTTCCACCTGCGGTGTGTGTGTGTGTTTGTGCGTGTGTGCGTGCACCAGCCAGCCAGTGTGTGTGTGGAGATGCAAGCCTGTTGCTGGTATCTTCATACGCAGAATAAGCATCCAGCCCCTGTCGTCCTGGCAATAACTATCATTAACACTCTGATTACGGGTTTGAGCATCTTAAAACACGCACGCACGCACACACACAGTCGCAGACATTTACAGAGACCAACCCGGGACGAGGATCAAAACTGGCATGTGGAGGTAATGAGGGGTCTGCATTCCAGGCGCAGATGAACGAGAGACAGAGAGGGGGAAGAGGGAGAGAAAGGGAGAGATGAAGGGAGAGAGATAGGGATGCATGGAAAGGGAGATGGCCACTGAAAGAAATGATGGGGGGGGGGGGGGGGGGGGAGATGAGGGGCTGAACAGAAAGAGATTAATTGAAACAGATGTTGATGGAGGTACCGAAGGAGCGGGGGAGAGAGAGGGAAGGAGCACGATTGATAGTGGTGTGTGTGTGTGTGTCATGGGGGATGATGGGGGGGGCGGGGGGCGGGGGGGGTGTCACACATCTGTTCTTGACTGCTGCATTTCTTTACCACATATGCACACATATTTGGTTGGACTTTGTCCTTTTCTTTTTTAGGTTAATTTAAAATGGGTGTTTATGTTGTGTAAAGTAACCACACAACGTGTGCACGCACACACAGTCAACAAACCACAGAGCCGCTAAGCAACAGCGACTTCATTACTGTGTGACCTAGTTTTTTTACACTGTGGAAATTAGAAGGAGAGGGAGTGAGAGATGAGAGGGTTAAGGAGAGAGAGAGAAAGAGAGAGAGGGGGGGGAGGAGCGTTCCCCATTCTGTTGAGGCAGACAGTCGCCTGCGTCACATCCAACACGTCATGTGACCCGGCACCTCACACCTCAACACTTATACAGGTCACCAATGATGACATCCATCCTCCAAACACAGAGAGACAGACATGGTGTGGGCAGTGGGTATGTACAAACACAATCAATGTGGAATCATTGGTTTAATATTTAGTCATTTAACAGACACTTTTATCCAGAGCGACTTACAGTGGAATACATTTCCGATATGTGTCATAAATGAGCAGGTATAGGGGTTATGCCTCTGTGGGAGTGTGTGTGGATGGTGGCTGGTTTAAGCAGCCTCACCTGGCCCGAGTCAGACTGATTGGACTCTGGGGCTGGGTGGGGCTGCACACCTGTTGCACATTGAGCAATCAGTGTGCACAGGTTAAACCAGCCATCACCACACACACACACACACACACACACACACACACACACACACACACACACACACACACACACACACACACACACACACACACACACACACACACACACACACACACACACACACACACACACACACACACACACACACACACACACACACACACACACACACACACACACACACACACACACACACACACACACACACACACAGAGAGCTTGCCGGCATGGCAGCATGGAGCACCATATGCATGCCTCATTCCAGTCAACCTTAACAATAAACCGGATTTTCAACATCACCACCCTGTGTCCAATTGGTTTGGAAGAGCCTGAGGAAAGTCACCTAGGTGGAGTGGGAAAAGCCACCTAGGTGGCGTGTAGTATGGACATTGCTACAGCCTCTTACTCTGGAAGGCCTACAGGTGGACTGTGGTCACTGGGGTTTGAACGCAGGACCAGGAGTCAATTCCCTCACCACTACACTATCCTGTCCCCCTTATTATTTATATTCCAAGTGATAGCAAAGGAATACGTTGTTGATTTGGTCTCGCTGGAGGGCTAATTCACTTAATACTTAGAAGAATGAATAAATGGATGACTCCCACAGTGAGTATTTGAAGCCTGTGACACGAGACTTGACAAACAATAATAGTTGGGAACAGCGCAAACAGAGGAACTACGAGTAGCGTTCTAGAGAGGACTGCTTACTGAAACCATACCATTAAACAGTGAACATGTGATTTACAGTTAAATGGTCAAACCGTTAAGTTATTAAAAGGGTGACATACAATAACGACAACACACTTTTCAATTCATACGTTTGTAGCGATTCCAACTATTTGTGACCAGTCTCTCCTCGCCAAGTCTTTAACAGGAGTTGTTAGGGTTCTAGGTGTAACCTGGGGAGATGTTCTTAGTTTTCTCCTTCTGTTATTGTGAGAGACAGATATATAAATTCCGCCATTCTGATAGTTGGTGGGGGGGGGAGCTCTATCGTGAGAAGAAGCATCGTTTGGATCGTTTGGATGAGCGATTTCCCCGTGTCCGCGTGGCGACATTGTTGCTAGGCGATGTGCCGGTGCGGCGGAGCGAAGTGAGAGACCGAGTCTTGAGTTTGGTGCGCGATCAGAGATTGATATCGCTGGTGAGGAAGAGTGTTGTGGCCATAAGGAGAGCTGCATTGAAAAGGGAAACATCTAGGGAGGGAAATGATTAATCCATATAGCATATAGCATTCGGCTCGAAGGGCGGTCACTAGGGAGAAATGGCTGCGCTACACTGCTGCGAGATAGCTACCACTGCTACGATCGCTGCAAACTATCAGTGTTCTGTCTCTTCTCTACTAAGCGCTTATGTAATAGAGAGAGCGGGAGAGAGAAGAAGACTGTCTAAGGCTATTGATCTGCATGTCTGAGGACATCTGGAACACAGACGGGTCGCAGCCCAGTTCATCTGGTTGAATACACACACACACACACACACACACACACACACACACACACACACACACACACATTCAACTATGTTGTTCGTATGCATGCGTCCAGTGGGACCGTGGGACTGCTGCCAAGTAGCCAACAAGGACTTCAGTGACTCACTGGAATTTGTCGCCATAGCAGCCTCTCTCTCTCTCTCTCTCTCTCTCTCTCTCTCTCTCGTGATCGCGCTCTCGCTCTCTTGCTCTAATTCTCTGCATCTCTACAAAGAAGCAGCATTGCAAGTATGAGTAAATTAAATAATTTGTGGGCAAAAGCCTTTCTAGCTGGGGCAAAAGCATACGGGTGCTGGATTGAGCCCGTCGTATGCTCACCGCCTGTGGCAACGAGCTCGGATGTAGCCAATAGTTGATGGGCCGTTGACACATACAGATACACGACAGCTCAGAACACAGTGTGCCTGTGAGTGTATGTATGAACCACATGATGTCATGGTAGGAGGGACAACATGTGATTGTATGTATCAACCACATGATGTCATGGTAGTAGGGACAACATGTGATTGTATGTATCAACCACATGATGTCATGGTAGTAGGGACAACATGTGATTGTATGTATCAACCACATGATGTCATGGTAGTAGGGAATTCAACAGGGCAATGGAAGTGCAGTCCTTCTTTCCATCCCTCTTTCTCTCGTTCACCTTCTACCTTCGTCTCTGCCTCTCTCTCCCTTGTTGTCTCTCTCTCTTACATTCTCCTTCCTGTTTTATCTTTGGCTTGTTGATTTAGTGCACGTCTGTGTGTGTGTTTTGAGTCTAAGTGGCCCTTTCTAGCTATATTTTTTTCCTGTCCAAGGAGGACAGGTGTTGGACACAATCTGGCCCTATCTCATGCACACACACATGCACCCACCCACACACACACACACACACACACACACACACACACACACACACACACACACACACACACACACACACACACACACACACACACACACACACAGCTGTCAGGCCCCTCCTGGTGACCATCTGGCCATGAAGCCAAGTGTCCCCTGTGCCACACACACACACACACACACTCTTAATTTCTTCAATTGTTTTCATTTTCCTCTCTTCCATTCCTTCTTAATATTTCCGATAGAAGACAAGTTTATTTTTCTTTCTTTTTTACATTTGGCCAAAAATAACCCTCACCTTATTCTAGTGAGGCCCCTTCCTGTGTGACCAGTTAACCAAATGTCCTAGCAAGGGTTGTGTAGAGGCAGGGCAAGCTAACCAGCCAAAGCCAGATTTCACCAACATCTGTGTGATCTGAGTATCTTCGCTGAAGCCCGTCTCTGCCAAACCCTCGGTAAAGCACACTGTAGAAGATGGCGCCCAAGGAAAATCCCTTTCACAATCATTTTACAAACTCACTGTTGCGTACCAGTACTAGTTTACTATGAAGTGGTCAACCATCTCCCTGAAACCAGAGGTTTCCAACCTGTAACCCGTTTCACGGTTACCAGCCGTTATCATTGTTGGATATTAGCGGCACTGTGCGATGTTGTGTGAATGTGTTTTTTGGACGTTGGTTCATTTAAATGTAACATTTTCTGTGAGGAGGTCTGCCACTGGGTCTTCCGTTATTTCAACACAAACAGTGTTTGATGATGCCTATTAGCCTCTTTTCAGCCCAAAGGACGGTTATATTTATTTATTTACAAATCCCCCAAACACACATGAGTTAATCCACTCCACAACAGAGACGTTTTGAAGGCAAAAGACTAAGCCTCAGGGTACAATATTGGCAACGGACTTTAATGGCAACCGATCATGGACAGGACTTTTTTTGGCAGCCAATAGGAATGTAGGAGTGTGGTTATTATTATTATTATTATAACTATGAAGGTATTTAAGAATAACGGTAGATAATGGGTCATTTTGCGAACCTAAACTCTTCAAAGTGGATTATTGCATAGGCTAGAAGAGGTACTGGGATTATAGTTAAATCTGTGATTTGTTTAATGTCCTCGCCTCTTTCACAATTCATCCATTTCTCTCCTGTCCATTCCTCCTGCTTTGTTTTTCTTCACTCTGTGTTCTTGTTGCAGTCGGCCTAGCCCATGTTATGATACTGGGAGGAGGGAGGGAGAGATGGAGAGAGAGAGAGGGCGCCAGGCGGGGGGAAGAGTCATAGAGGGAGAGAAAGAGAGAGGGGGTGGATCTGTTGATTTACTGAAGACACAAACACGACTAGTCTCTCCTCTTCCCCACCCACTTACACTTCCTCTCTTGCTCTCTCTCTCTCTCTCTCTCTCTCTATCTCTCTCTCTCTCTCTCTCTATCTCTCTCTCTCTCTCTCTCTATCACTCTCTTGCTCTGTCTCTCTCACACTCCTCCCCTTATGACCCACCCACCCCCCTAAACACACACACACACACACACACACACACACACACACACACACACACACACTTCCTTTCCTTGCTGTCCCTCCCTCTCAGGAAACCCTCTCCCCCCTCCCCCCTCTCTCTCCCCTCCCCCCTGGCGTGATGCTAGGGCTCCAGAAACAGGAAGGAGCCGCAGCTCTAAAAATAGAGAGTCACACAGCCAAGAACCACACAGACACGCACGCACACACGCACGCACACACGCACGCACATTAAAAAACAGAGAAAGTGAAACACACACATACACACACCGCTGTCCCCTCACTTGTCCCCTTGTTTTTCCCACTCTATGCTGTTCCTCTCGTCTTGTCCTGTCTGTACTCTTTATCTACACACACACACACACACACACACACACACACACACACACACACACACACACACAGTCCTTGACTTGGTAATTAGTTCTATGTTCAATGCTAATGGTTTGGTAATGTGTATGTAAACACGCACTCACAGCTCCTTAGTTCCTGCCCCCCAAACAAACAAAACACACACACACACACACACACACACACACACACACACACACACACACACACATACACACACACAAACATCAAGATACACATAAACATGCACACGGATGTGCACCCATACAACACGCAAAGACATTCATATTATAATTGAACACAAACACACACACGCACACACACACACACACCACTAAGATGGTTGTCTGTGGCCACTGGATTTTTATGTCAGGTCAGCAGCTTTGAAACTGCTGATGACACACAGACGTGTGCTAGCTTACACTCTGACACACACACACACACACACACACACACACACACACACACACACACCACAGACAAGCAAACTGCAGTAATGAAAGATACAACAATAGTATTTAGTGTGTGTGTGTACGTGTGCGTGCGTTTGCGTGCGCAGTGGTCTCTGCTTTGTTAGCAGGAGATGATGTAGTGTTGTTGGCCTGATTCATGTCTGCTCAGTATTAGCAGCACGGTTCATGCGGTGTATGTACATTACAAGCATTACCTCGAGCCAGTTCAGAGTAGGTGGACTCCACCCTTTGTTCTTCCTCAATGGAAAAAGGGTTTTTACTTCATTCCTCGTCTTTGGAAACATGATACAGAGCGAAAATATTAGTCTCCAATCAAAACGCTAAGGTGTGTGTGTGTGTTTGTGCATGCGTATATGTGTGTGTGTGTGTGTGTGTGTGTGTGTAGTATAGGTGTGGTCAGGAATCAGGATACACTGAGAGGGTGGGTGCCGGGATGTGTTTCTGTGCGCCTTAAAGTCTGCCTCTTGTTCACTGTGGACCACACCTGCCGCGCACGCACACACACCCGTGTGTTTACGGGTGTGTGTAAACACACATTCGCAGTTTCGCACACCCCTCACTGGGACCACTGCCAGTTTATTTTTGTTTGTACCCTTTCCTCCTTGTCTTTGGCAGTTTGGCCCTCAGCTTCCAGCCCCACAGACTCCGCCTCTCCTTTTCAGTTTGGGGGGGGGGGGGGGGGGGGGGGGGGGTGGGGGGGAGTTCTGTTCCCAGCCTGTGGCCATGCTAGGAGATGGCCACAGGCTGATACAGGCTCATGAACACAAAGACCAGCAAAACAACCAACTCTTTACTGTATTCCTGCGACTACTAGAAATGGCTTAAAAATGCCATAAAATATAATAACATCATTATGGTTGTGATCCTTGTCTTACGTTACCGTTATAAGTATTGGTGTACTGAACATGGTAGGTATTGTAATTGTTACGTGAAAAGAAAACATATTTTAGGTTATCAGTGTTCCACGGCTTGTTGACAGTGCTCAATGGCACTTAGGCAAAGCGGGCTGTAGAGGATGCTCAAAAGGTGGAGCCATGCTCCCGTCGCAACCGTGCAAGCAAGGTTCACACCAGACGCATGTAGCCAAATGAGCTACAAGTCTGCTCTCCTCTGTGGAGCCATGCAAGTTGAACCTGTAAACAAATGTTGTGAACAAATGATTCGAAGATTCAGTCTCCGTCACACAGGAAACGAAAACAGTTGTCGCCGTGAGAGCAAGGAATGTGTGAAGGAAATGTGTTAAATTACCTTGTTTAGTTTCTAGATGCCTCCAAAGAGAATAAGCTTTAATTATTATAATTACGTTCAGATGATCAACAGTTTGCATAACATGTGAATACGACGAGATTGATCACAACATGTATTGGCCTATATTCCAAAGGCTGTTGCTTGAACAGTTCAATACGCAATGAATAAATAGGTCAAATGTACCACTTAAGTGATGCGTTGCGAATACAGTCATTTAACATAGGCCCACCCTGTATGTTTCATAGTCCCATTCTTGAAAACCCGGAAGTGTGTCCGATGGCATTCTAAAAGCTTTGGACCTATATTCTCATGTTCCTGAACAGAATACAGAACGACTTGTTTAGGACTTAGGATCATTGCACTGATAATAAACACTTGTCACGTCCGGCCGTGCCCCCGAGTGTTCGGAAGTCCACCTGGTTCCAGCCAGGTGAGCGGAACCAGAGGAAACGTCACAGAAAAGTTTACGCTGCCGCTTGCCGGATGCGGTCCTCGTAACATTTCCGTCACTACGTCCTTAACATCACTTGACATCACTTAACATTACTTAACATCACTTCCTTCGTAATATTTCCTTCGGTGTTCTGGCGGGGTGCAAGTGTAAACATTTTTGACAGGGGATGTTTGCACTGGGCAAGCTATCTATTCTCTACGGTGTACATTTTCAATTTCGAGAGCGGGTGAGGTGTGTGATGGTGGTTGTTTAAATGTACAGACAGACTAAGCTTTACCTGTGACTTCTACGTTAGCAGTGAGGTGGTCATTAGCGGGGCACGGTGGGGTTAACGCTGGCTAGCGCTGCTGCCACACAGTAGGAAGCTTGACGTGGTTTTTTTTTAATATTATTGCTGTTCGTCCGAGAGATGATTTAAAAGGGGGTAAATGAGGCCCCTAAAAAATCCTGTTATAAAAGTCCACTGCAACGGTCAACCTTTCTACAGTAGATTGATCACTAAATAACAAAACCAAAATTAAGATTCTGAGGCAAAGTTTAGTGGCCTTTTTATTTTTTATCTGTTAACTAGGCTGACTGCTTTGAGGATCAACCAAGCAGTCAGCCAAGACTCTTGGACTAGCTAGCACACTAGCTGCCTGAGCCAGTCCTGTCGCTGTTTGTTCCATTCACCCCTGTTACAAATGTCACATTTATCGCTCAAACTATCTCGTTTGTACGGTACGTTTGTCAAGATACTGATTTGCAATGGTTGTTAGGGATTTAGTCTTGTCTCATTAATGGTCAGACTATTCAGGAATATTGTGCTTTCTAAAGATACAGTTAAACATCTATGTGTGCAAGTATGTGTGTACATTGCAATTGGCATTATTTTCCAACACAAACACGCATGTACGCACGCACACACACACACACATACACACACACACACACACACACACACAATATCACAAATATATCTGCTTATTTAATACCTGCTTTATTTAATTGATTAATTTCACAGTTGGATGGGCCAGTGAAACACACACAGACAGACACACACACACACACACACACACACACACACACACACACACACATGCATGTGCGCACACACACAAACACAGACTCTATCAATCAATGACTAGAAATTTAAATTGATGGCAATTAGCAGCGTGCTATAATTCCATGTACGTGTGTTTTGTATGTGGGTGGGTTTGGGGGTAGGTACACAAAGTATATTTAAACTCTGATTACAGACAAACACAAACTAGCATACCTTTTCCTACCATACCATACCATATTTTCATACCATAGCCTACCATATGTTGCCACCAGCCTGTTTAATTTTTAGCAGCATTAGATTTAACGTAGCATCCTCATCAGACCTACCATCTCTGGGCTTCAGAGCACCACCACCACCATCACCACCACCACCATCACCACCACCAGGCACATACCCTCCACATTGCATCCATGTTGCGTATTACTATTTCAACAAATATAAATAAACAATTGTTAGCCCTTTTTGAAGTCAATATTGCTTTCTTTACGATATGGATTTGATTATGAATTCAATATTTTTACCAAGCCCGGAGATAATAGTGAGAGAAAGAAAGAGAAGGAGAGGGAGAGAGAGCGAGGGAGAGAGAGAGAGAGAGGCAGGCAAGAGAGGGGCAGAAGCACATAAGAGATGGCTATAGAGAGAAGAGGAAGTGAGTGAGAAGGAGGAGGCTAGGAGATGGTGGTGGAGTGGGAGAGGAGGAGGAGGAGGTAGAGGGGGAGACAGGAGAGGGAAGGGAGTAGGCTCTGTACAATGCAACAGAGGAGCAGGTTGCTATAACAACAGCACCTTAGTGGTACCATCTCTTTCTTTCTCTATCTATTCCTTGCTCTCTCTGAATTACCCTCTCATCGTCTACTCCATGCTGTCATTTGGCAAGCTCTCTCTCTCTCTCTCTCTCTCTCTCTCTCTCTCTCTCTCTCTCTCTCTCTCTCTCTCTCCCTCCTCCCTATCTTTATCTTCCCGTAGCAAGTCTACTCAAACAAGTGTCTCTCTCTCTCTCTCTCTCCCACTCTATACCTCGCCCTGCCTCCCTCAGTGCTAGTTAGTAGCCTCCTGCCCTGCCATTTGGTGTGTCTACATTGAATAGCTGTCAGCAGGTGTAAAATAGACAGGGAAAACAAGTAAGAATGCTCTCATTTTGTTATGCTTGCTCTTTTTTCTTTTTTACATATCCCTCTCTCGCTCTCTGCCTCTCTCATACGTTGCCCTTTTTTACACAGCAGTCAGATGAAAGCATTTCAGCTTTTTGACATTAGACCCTCTTAAAAATCAATGTCTTTCATTTGCGTGATTGAAAAGCGTTCCATTTCCAACGGTAATACACAAACAAAGAATGTGTGATGCTGCGTAGCACTCGTGGAAGACAAGACATTTACTTCCTCAAAATTGTTTTAATGTTTTCAATATTTTGCCTTTTATAAAAAATATGGTCTTCACACAATTGGTCAACACAAAAAAAAGGTTGTGTTTTTTGTGAGGGTTGACCTGTTGATTCTTCGAGAGGGTGAATTTAAAATGCAATATTATTTGATTATTATTATTATTAGATTCAGACATTGAGTTTGCTCTTGACACATGTATGTTGACTTATTGTCTATTTTTGAGAAATTGTTACCCCATGACCAATACTTTAGTTTAAAATATTGTTTAAGGTTGTACTCTCCCTGGCTACTGATTGATGTAAGTCCTTAAAATATATTTTGGAAAACATTTGCACAAAGACTTATGGTTGAACCATGTGCCACTAAATACAATGTGATTCTGCACCACTAGTAAGTATCTCGTTTTAAATAGCCATCAAGGACACAGAAGGCATTTATGCCATAGCCGTTAGTGGTTAGCTTTGCCTTGAGAGCTACCTCTTCCTCTCGTTCCTTCACTCTCCTTGAGTTCATCCTGGGTAACTAACTGTGTTTTGTGTTATCCTTGCTTTGTCTTTCCCCTTGAACATCCCCCTGTCTCCAGTACGCAGTGGTCTCAGATATCACACACCCATTAATTGACCCAGTAATTGATACATGTCTTTAAAGTTGGGCTTTAAAGGTGAGTCTGGCTGTCACTCTGTTATCACAAACATGAGTCAGCCACAGTTAGGGAAAAGTGTATGCAACGCACTCCAGCATGAAACCGTATATTGTGGTTGATGAATGCATATTGGCTGGCTCTGAAATGCCTCGGGTACAGCGATACGTTTGGCTGTTGATGTTAATGCCGTTTATTACCGTCTATTACTGTTTATTGCGCCCTGCTGACATCCTGAGGATTGTGCCCAAGCATTCTGGATACTATACATGTAATCATAATGGTGATATATATTACATAAATTAGACTGACAGCAAACCAATATGACCAACTAGCTGGACAGAAACAAGCTGGACAAATATTCACACACACACGCACACATGCATGCATGCATGCAGACAAACAGACAGACACTAAGCCATCTCTACCAATTATTGTCCAGGTAATGCAGGGTGTGTGTGTTTATGTGTGTGTGTGTGTGTGTGTGTGTGTGTGTGTGTGTGTGTGTGTGTGTGTGTGTGTGTGTGTGTGTGTGTGTGTGTGTGTGTGTGTGTGTGTGTGTGTGAGTACAGGGTCAGAATATAATCGGAATACATTTTGTCTGCTGATCTGAATAACAATGAGCCCAAGGCACTGAGGCAGCCTTGGCTTGTATACATGTGCAGCGTGTGTGTGTGTGTGTGTGTGTGTGTGTGTGTGTGTGTGTGTGTGTGTGTGCGCGCACGGTCGGTCTCAATGTAAACATTTGGCGTTTGTGTTATTTCTTGGCTTCCCGTCTCATCTCAAGATTTCAAACCGGCGCTTCGAGGTCAGGTTTATGCGCGTGAATACTCGGTTAGAAGGAAGGTATGTTTTCCTTCTCTGCGTCTCCTGAGTATATGTACACTCGGAGCGTCTCACTCTCTGTTGGCGAGTCTGTCTCCCCCACCGGGGCCAGCGTGCGCCACCCTGTCGTTATCTCATCCCTGCCTCGCCGGAGGGGGTGAGAGAGGGAGCCGTGGTGGTCCGGCGGACGCCGGTGGTCTCGGGCGGTTCTTTCGGCCTTTCGACGGCGCCCAGCCTTTCGACGGCGCCCAGCCTTTCGACGGCGCCCAGCCTTTCGACGGCGCCCAGCCTTTCGACGGCGCCCAGCCTTTCGACGGCGCCCAGCCTTTCGACGGCGCCCAGCCTTTCAGCAGCGATAACAAGAAGATATCCGAGCGTTTTTTCTTCTCATCTCAAGGTTTTTCCCCCTCCCCCCGCTGTCTCCGTCGTCACTCCCTCCAAGGAGAACCTGTCTGAATCCGTCCTGCTGGAACTGGTCATGAAGCAGGCAGCTTCCTTTGATTCCCCCCCCCCCCCCTCCCTCACTATTAGTGTGTCTAGTGTGTGTGTGTGTGTGTGTGTGTGTGTGTGTGTGTGTGTGTGTGTGTGTGTGTGTGTGACTGTCTTGTGTGTTTCCGATCCTAAATATAACTTGAATGAGTACAACATGTACTCCAGGTAAAGTGCTCCAAGATTGCTTTTTTTTTTCCTTCAGGTCGTCCGGCATGAATCATATTTTCCACTTAAAACTTTTTCTAATTTCCTCTTCGTTTTTTTTGCTGAATATTCATTAGAGTTATAGCTTGCTGTGTTGTAGACGCAGCAGAATAACACTTGAGTAACACCGTGAGGGCTAACCCCCATGTCTTCCCTCTCTCTCCCTCTCTCTCCCTCTCTCTCCCCCCCCCCTTCCCTCTCCCCCTGGGCAGCTCCAGGAGACGGTGAAGAGGAAGCTGGACAGCGCCCGCTCGCCGCTCAACGGCGACCAGAACGGGATCTGCGATGGGGGGAGCTACTCGCCGTCCACCAAGCGACTCCGGAAGGAGGGCGCGGGCGGCCTGGACGCCCTCACCGGCCTCTCCAACAACAGCAACAACAACAACGGCGGCGGCGGCGGCGGCGGCGGCGGCGGTTGCATGCCGCCCATCTCTCCCCTGCACCACCAGATGGACATCAAGCCTTTACTAGGAGGCCCCAACGCCACGGCGGGGAACCACAACAACAACAACCACCACCACCACCACCACCACCACCACCACCACCAAAGCAACACTAACCACGTCTCGGGACGGCCGGCGGACGAGGGGCGGGGCAAGAACGGCGGCAGCCACCCCTCGGACCTGAAGCTGAATGGGTCTCTGGACCTGGAGGACGGCTTCTCCCTCCTCAAAGACCTGAAGCAGGAGCCCCTGGACGACACGGGCGGCATGGAGTCCTCGGACCCCCAGTCGCTGTCCAATCAGAACAAGCTGTTCTCCGACATCAACCTCAACGACCAGGAGTGGCAGGAGCTGATCGACGAGCTGGCCAACACGGTGCCGGAGGACGACATGCACGACCTGTTCAACGAGGACTTTGAGGACAAGAAGGAGGCGGAGTTTGGCCGGCCGGCGACCAATCAGACGCCGGGGCCACAGGAGGCGGCGGCGGCGGGAGGAGGGAACGCGGCGGCGGCGGCGGCGGCGGCGGCGGGGGGAGGGTCGACGGCGGCCCCGCCGCAGACCCAGCCGCCCGCCCCTGGACCGCCACAAGGGGGCCCCGCAGGTTCCCATGGGCTCGCCACAGGTCAGCACAATAACACAGCACACACGGCACATCGCCCTCAGCACATGGTGGGGGTTCTGTCTCAGTCCGGCCCTGCAGTCCTCCTTAGGCCAAGGGGGTAAAGACAAAATACACATTATAATTTAGGTACAAAACTAAATGATCAACAACAATGTATGGCGATGCAGCATTGCCATACATACAGTTCCCGCATCTTGTTAAGAGATGCTTGATTGAGACCCTATTTTTCCTTTACATGTTAAGGGTGTGTGTGAGTTTATGATCCTGCACCGGTAAAGGTGCCATTTCCCCTTCGCTTATTGAATATTGTCCCTGCAGTGTCCAACGCTAGATTATGCGTTAATATGTTGTCTCATATCTAATATCCCGGCAATAAGGAACATCTTGTGTTTTCCTCTTGTTGAGCGTCCTTTGTACAAACTCCTTTTCAATTATCACGGAGACCTTCATCAGTGAAACAATGCTTTAAATAGATCTAATTAAAATCACTTTAATTTATTAACCAGGTGAGTGCAAATTAGCCTAATGCATGCTGTGGAATCTCATTAGTGGAACAGCAACTGCTCTTTATCAGGGTAGTGTTTCACAATTATGATTATTTTCCCTTGATTTTGCTGTTCACCTGAGGAGGTCTTAATTTAATGAGTTTCTTAACATTATCTATAAATGTCTGTGTGTGTCTGTGTGTCTGTGTGTGTTTGCGGGTGCAATATATCATCTTTGACCCATCATTCAGGTGGTTAGCTAAAACGGCAAGAGTTCTTTCCTTTATAAAGAAATACAGGAGGTCAATGCCTTTAAAACATTTTTTGAAATAAAGACATGGCTCAGAAGGGAATTGTAACACATGAAAAAGCCTAGCTTTTAATCTGCTTCATTAATGAAATGGTCAATCGGAAAGCTGGAATATATACAATGCGATGACATTTGGAAGACTTCTGGAGACTTAACGACCTGTCCCCTCCGTCCTCTCCCCAGGTGCGGCCCTCCTCCTCGGGGCCACAGTTCGCCACGGCGGCCAACGGCACACCGCCCCAGCAACCCCTGCAGCAGTCCCCCGCCGTCGCCATGGCGTCCGGCTCCCCCCTGCACAACTGTGTCGCCCGCTCCCCCCAGACGCCCACCCAGGGTCAGACGCAGACCGCCTCGCGATCCGGGACGGGGTTCATCATGAACCCGGGCCCCGGGGGGAACCAGGCGGCCGCGGGGCCCGGCGGGACCGGGCTGGCCCCTGGCGGGCCGCAGGTGGGGCCCGTGACCCCTGAACTCTCCCTGGCGGAGCAGCTGAAAGCCATGGCGGCCCAGCAACGGGCCAAGCTGATGCAACAGCAGCAGAAGCAGCAACAGCAGCAGCAGCAGCAGCAGGCGGCTAACTGGTCCCCTGCCGGAGCCCCCACCAGCCCCTACAGCTCGGCCCCGTTCAGCCAGGACAAGCCCAACAGCCCCATGATGTACCCACCGCAAGCCTTCAACGCGTCTCAAGTCCCCCTGGCGGCAGGGATGGCCCCCAACGCCGGGCCCAAAGCCCCCATGAACAACTACCTCCCTCAGAACCACAACCACATGGGCCTCATGGCCCAGCAGCAGCCCAACGGCCTGGGCCAGAACGCCCTCACCAAGCAGCAGCAGCAGACGGCAGCCATGTTGTCCTACAACAACACCAAGCCGCTCAGTCACTTCAGCGCCGCCGGCGTCGACCACATGGGACAGAGGATGACTCCGCCCATGGGCGTGCCCAATCAGGTGAAGAACCCCATGATGCCTCCCTACATGGGCGGAGGAGTGAGCGGGGGCCAGGGGCCCGGTCCGGGACAGACCCAGGGGCCCATCCCGGGCCAGACGGCCCATCTGAGCGAGGAGCAGAAGAGGATGATGCTGATCAAGCAGAAGGTGTTGAACCAGAACATGCCCTACAGCGCCATGCAGCCTCATGGACAGGTAAGGAATTGCATCTTATGGCTACCTTGAGCAATGTTGAATCTTTTTTTCAGTGGCTTGGCTGATCATGTCGTGCTTTACAGGTGGATGTTCTTCTGGGGTTATTATTTACTTAATTTGTATTTATTTTATTATTCAGTATAATATGATATGTAATGATATGATATTATCATTATACAGCAACAATGCATATTTTTACATCAATAATACAATACTAATGGTAATAACGATGATAATAATAATAATAATAATAACATCAATCATTATCATTATATTACTAATAATATATATTTATTTTCAAACAAGGATGAAGTGTCTTAACCTAGCCTTCTTGATGGGTAGATGTGAGCGGTAGGAAGGGATCAACAAGGGATGCTGCAGGAGCGCCAAGTGTCTGCTTTCAAGAATTCTTTCAGAGATGTGGGAGGTGTGGTGGGAGGGGTTGATGGGGAGAGGAGTGGGGAGAATATGGCGGCAGTTGCCCCAGCAACAAGCCAGTGCTGGGAATAGGCATGGGAAAATGGCCTGTCTAGAGTATTGATGTCTCTGCAACACCAGCAATACTGTTGCCCTCCACCTCCTCCACTCCCCTTCTGTCTCCCACACACACACACAGACACAGACACACACACACACACACACACACACACACACACACGCATACACATACACGCACACCCCAACCAAAGCTAAACGGCTTCTTAGCTCATATCCCCAATCTGTCACAGTTGACTGATGGCTAAGATTGGAGTGCTAAGCAAAGCTAGCTGCTGTCATTACCACAAGCCCACCGCAGGCAGTTTGTTTCCCCAGTCTAGTGGCCGGCCAGAGCCTTCCTGTGGCTGTCTGCACAGCCAGGTGGCATTTGATCACCACGACGATTTCTTCTGGGAACTCTGGTGTTCGTCATAAAGGAGTAAGGCAGCTAGTAGACTAAAAGGGAAAGCGACAGGCTTTCGCTATCGAGCTAGCTTTTATTTACGGTGTCGCGCAGTGTGGGGAACTCACTGCCAGCATATCACCGTCAAATACAAGGGTGTGTGTTGGTGTAGGTGTGTGTGTGTTGGTGTAGGTGTGTTGGTGTTGGTGTAGATGTGCGTATGTGTCGGTGTAGGTGTGTGTAGCTGTGTTGGTGTAGGTGTGTGTTGGTGTAGGTGTGTGTGTGTGTTGGTGTAGGTGTGTGTGTATTGGTGTAGGTGTGTGTAGCTGTGTTGGTGTAGGTGTGTGTTGGTGTAGGTGTGTGTGTGTTGGTGTAGGTGTGCGTATGTGTCGGTGTAGGTGTGTGTAGCTGTGTTGGTGTAGGTGTGTGTTGGTGTAGGTGTGTGTGTGTTGGTGTAGGTGTGTGTGTGTGTTGGTGTAGCTGTGTTGGTGTTGGTGTAGGTGTGCATATGTGTCGGTGTAGGTGTGTGTAGCTGTGTTGGTGTAGGTGTGTGTTGGTGTAGGTGTGCGTATGTGTCGGTGTAGGTGTGTGTAGCTGTGTTGGTGTAGGTGTGTGTAGGTGTGTCGGTGTAGGTGTGTGTGTGTGTTGGTGTAGGTGTAGGTGTGGGTATGTGTTGGTGTAGGTGTGTGTTGGTGTAAGTGTGTAGGTGTGTGTGTGTGTGTGTGTGTGTGTTGGTGTAGGTGTGTGTGTTGGTGTAGGTGTGTGCTGGTGTTGTTGTAGGTGTGTTGGTGTAGGTGTGTGTACAGTATGTGTTGGTGTAGGTGTGTGTTGGTGTAGGTGTATGTGTGTTGGTGTAGGTGTGTGTAGATGTAGGTGTGTGTAGGTGTGTTGGTGTAGGTGTGTGTAGGTTTGTCGGTGTAGGTGTGTCGGTGTAGGTGTATGGTAGGTGTGTTGGTGTAGGTGTGTGTAGGTGTGTTGGTGTAGGTGTGTCGGTGTGTGTAGGTGTGTCGGTGTAGGTGTATGGTAGGTGTCTTTTACTCCCTCTCTTCTTCTCCCTCTCTACTTTTTATCCCTTCCCTCTGTTGTACTCCTACTGCTAATGATCCCTTGTTCAAATTCTACTCCTCCTCTCTCCCTATCTCTCTGTCTCTCGCTCCCCCCTCCCATTCTCTTCCTCCACTAGAGACACTCAGCACCAATAAAGGAGCAGATTTATTAAAATGGGGCGTTGTGGCTGCTGCCCGGAGGTGTGTGTGTGTGTGTGTGTGTTCTGTGTGTGTGTGTGTGTGTGTGTGTGTGTGTTTTAGAAAACGAGGTAGGCAACGGTGAGATTTATTCGAAGGAGTGGAGCCGAACGGGAGAAAGATGGGGGGGGGGGGGGGGGGGGGGGGGGGGGGGGGTGATGTCCAGAAAAGAAAGAGAGAGAGATGGCGAAAGGAGGAAACAGAGAGATTTATCTGAAAGGGAGAGGGATAAACCATGGCAAGGCAGGAACATGTAACGTACGATTGGTACAGAGGAGACTTGGAAGTGGCCCACGGCAGGTTGTTGACAGGAAGTGAGACATAATTTCTTCAATTGACTAATTTTACATCATCAGTCTCTTCATTGGTGTTCTTTTGCAATATGTCCTGTATCAACGTTATTCGTCTGTCTATTAGTTCAAGGTGCTGTAAGTAGGATTCTAGAGATGTAAAGAAAGCAGAAAAGAGTGGAAGAGAGCAAGATTTTGAAATGAAATAACAAAAAAAGAATCCCCTCCCTCTCTGCTACCCCCCTCCCTAAGTGTGTATCTGCCATTGAGAAGTGTGCATTTCACGCACCTGTGATTGACTGGCAAGATGGATTCCCCGAACCAATCACGGAAAAGATGCCCTGATTGGTAGGAAATGAGGTGTGAGCGATCTAAAACCCAAACTGCCTCATACGTAGGCAGGCGCAGTGAACTGGAAAGGGATATTCTAGCAGCGCATTTCCCTCACTAATAGCTGATGGATTGCTGTGCCATTTCTAACAAATGACACTCAAATAATAGCTCTTAAATCCTACCTGCAGCACCTTTTACCCTGACTTATTTGGACGCTATTTCAGATGGGGATATTCCCATGAGTGAAGTTTCTTTGTGTGTGTGTGTGTGTGTGTGTGTGTGTTTCATACAGCACATTAGCCTTTGGTTCTTTATCTGTTCTCTCTAACAGGCAGCAAAACATCTTTCCCCCCTCCCTGCCTCCATCCATCTATCTCTATCCCTCTCAATCTGTCCCTCTAGTGGCTGCTCTAGCTCTGTCCGTCTTTTTCTCTTCTCTCTTTGCCTCCCTCTCAGCCTGTCTCTCTCGGTCAGCCTCTCACTGACCATGTGTGTGTGTCTCTCTCTCTCTCTCTCTCTCTCTCTCTCTCTCTCTCTCTCTCTCTCTCTGTCTCTCTGTCTCTCTGTCTCTCTGTCTCTCTCTCTCTCTCTCTGTCTGTCTGTCTGTCTGTCTGTCTGTCTGTCTGTCTCTGTGCAAATTAATCCAGTTAGCAGCTGCTCAGGGAAACTTCTGCCCCGCTCCTCAAAAGCTTGTTAGTCAAGCTTTAATTGTTGCTCCCTCATTTTGCATATCGCCATGACGCTAATTTATGCCTGTCGTCGCGGTAACTGTCGCGGCGAGGGAGGAGGTCTCTCCATGAACAGCAAGGCAAGCATGTGCCCGTATGATTGTGTGTGTGTGTGTGTGTGTTTGGGTTTTGGAGTTAGCATTCTTGTGCGACGGATTAGGGTTGTTGCACAATTGTGCACGGAGCTACGTGAAGCAGGCACTGCGGGGGCGTGTCTCTGGGGTTTTGTGAGTGATGATTGGAAGGGAAGAGATTGACAGGGGTGGAGCTAAACCTCAGGAGGAGTACTGTTTGTTTCACCCTGATAAATTGGTGAGATGGCTCAGACACCGTGTGTGTGTGTGTGTGTTCGTGTGTGTGTTCGTGTGTGGGTGTGTGCGTGCGTGCTATGGTGTGCACGCACGTGCGTCCCTCTGTGTAGGCCTATGTGTGTTTGGGAGTGAAAATGTGCATGTACATTTACAGGGATTGCAATAAAAAGCTGTAGCAGTGCTAATATACCCATGTGTCATGATGTGCAAACACGCACGCACACACACCGAAAGCCTCTAATGCAACATATACTCTCCTCCTCTCTCTCTCTCTCTCTCTCTCTCTCTCTCTCTCTCTCTCTCTCTGTCTCTCTGTCTCTCTCTCTGTCTCTCTGTCTCACTCACTCACTCACACTCACACAGACACACACTCAGCGGTGTGGTTATGTCTGCTTTCATTGTTGTACCGGTTCTATTTAATTATGTTATTCATCTAACTCCTTGACCTAGCCTCAAACAAAGCCCACTTTGTTCACAAGCACCAACCCACGCATGCACTCTCACAAACGCTAGGCCACTTTGATACCTGTACCATCCACGGTCTCTATCTCTGTTCTAGTCTCTGTCTCATTCTTTTCTATCTCTCTCTCACCAAACATGTCCTGGTTGGACAGCCATGCTGTGGCTGTTATGTGTTATCGCTTGAACACAGAGATGCAATTATTTCCCCTTTCTTGTCTCCCCCCATCTTCTCTAGGAAACCTCTCTACCAGTCTTGTTTCCCTCAATCTCCTTTCCTTTCCTCGTCTTCATGTCTTTTCTGTCATCTCCTCGCCTCCCCCTCTCTCCCCTCCCCTCCCCGCCTCTCCTCCCCCCATTCATCTCCTCTCCTCCCCGCTCTTGATCTCCTCTCTTTTCCTCCCCTGTCTCCTCTCTTCCCCTCTCCTCTCCCCTCCACTCCTCTCCATTTCTCTCCACTCCGCTGCCCTTCGTATCCTCTCTAGATGCGTTTGCTTGTCTCCTCCTCCTCCACTGTGCTAAGGTAGTGGGTAGGGCTGACCTCCAGTCCACTACACCCAATCAATATATGTGTGCGTGCATTTGTGTGTGTGTGTGTGTGTGTGTGTGTGTGTGTCTGTCTGTCTGTCTGTCAGCTGAAGTGTGTATGACCGCTCGCTGTGTGAGCATCACCAACTGCAGTGGGATGGAAAACAGTCCCTCTCTGAATCGGTTTGGTACTCGCCCGTGATGCCGGGGGAAAAAGGCACAGAGGCAGACCATCTTTAGCCAATCGACACGGCCCCCGGGGGGGCCGTGAGCACGGGCCAGGGAATAAATCCGTAGTCTGGCCAACTCGGCCAGCAGGCCGCAGAGCACCGCTGCCCCTCTGACGGTGCGGCGGAGCTGATTTGAAGGGTTTTGCGTCTGTGAAATGCGCTTTCCTCTCCGCCTGTCTTTGCGTGTGCCATGAGGCTGTGGGATCATGATGACTCATGACCAGGCGTGTTTATGAGTGAAACAGAAGGCTCCGTTATCTCTCTCCAGTTTCACATTCATGTTGACATTTTTGTCCATACTGCAGCGACGGAGAAACCTAACCCAGTTCCTGTGTGTGCGTGTGTGCGTGCGTGCGTGTGTGTGCACACGTCAAGTGATCAGGGCTTACATTTTGATATGTATAATAGATCTACACATGTAGAGCTACTGTTTGTATTTGCTTCAGTGGGGAGCCACCATTGGTGTCTGTGTGTGTTCTGTATGCGTGTGTTTCGATGGGGTGTTTGTTTGTGTGTATGTGTGTGTGTGTGTGTTTGCGCGTGTGTGTGTGTGTGTGTGTGTGTGTGGGGGGGGGGGGGGGGGGGGGGTCATTCTTATGCTGTGTCTGAGGGCCAGGGGGATGGAGGCAGGGAGATGCAGTCATAAGGCTGCATACTAAACAGACTGCTGTCACCCTGCCAGCATCACACACACAGACACACACACACACGCACAGAGCTCCACACGCTCTTCACAACACATGCTTGGATGCTCTACCTCTCATGCACATACGCAGTGTTGCAGGGACACACACACACACACACACACACCACACACACACTCTTTCCCCATGCCAGATCAAATTTTGGCTGCCTCACTCGGCTGCCAGTTGCCATGGAAACCATAGCCCACAGCACCTTGCAACCCAAATCAATGGCAGCTACAAGATGAGGGTAGGCAGGGATAGTGTGTGTCTGTGTCTGTGTCTGTGTGTGTGCATACTTGAGTGTGTGTATGTGGCCTGTGTGTGTGTGTGTGTGTGTGTGTACACGCATGCGTGTGTCTGTGCCTGTGCCTGAGTGTCTTTGTTTCCCTATAAACATTTAATGTTTTCTACTGTAATAAAAAACTGGTTAAGGCTTATGAGTCAGGGCAGTATGACTTCTACCATATTATCTGTGTATCACTGTACGATACGAATCAACTGAAAATCAACACATTGCGACACCACACAGATAACACACTGACAGAGTGTGTGTGTGTGTGTGTGTGTGTGTGTGTGTGAGTGTGTTTGTTGGCAGGAGGATGGACTGTGAGGTCAGTGTTTCCATTTAGCAACAGCGTGTTTGTCCCAACATACTAATCACCCCCTTGTTTGTAGGGACTGGTCCGAATGTGGCCCCCATGCCAACAAACACGTGGACCCTCACACACAGACACACACAGACACACACACACACACACAAATTAGGGACAACACAGATGTGACCGGCTGCCCTTGTCCATGAAACACCCCCCATCTACCCCATCTGCTCAGTCAGATAATAAGAAACACACACACACACACACACACACACACACACACACACACACACACACACAAACACCATGCTTATTGCTAACACAAGTCACTAGTGCTTAGTGACAGCCCCTAGCAGGTACACACATGTGAGCGAGGACAACAAACAAGCCAACCGGGTCTTGTCCTGTCACATGATGTGTGTGTGTGTGTGTGTGTGTGGGTGTATGTTTGTGTGCACGGCTATGTGTGCGCATGTGTGTTTGCGTGCGTCTACTAACATGCAAGCCATCACCCAACAGAAAAACAAACGTGGGGCGTCGGGAAGGGGAGGGGTCCTTTTGAAGTGGATAGCAAGGAGGGAAAGGGTTTGGAGGATATTGACTCGTTCTTATAGAACGGGCGGGGGTACGTGGGGTGGATGTTTGGGTGGGTGGGGGCAGACCGTCTCCGAGCATCCCCCCCCCCCCCCCCCCCCCCCCCCAAAAAAAATAAAACCCGGCTGCGACACCCTGCTAATCCGGCAGAGAGAGAGAGAGAGAGGGAGAGGGTGAGAGAGAGATTAGGCACACGCAAGAAAAATATGGGAAATGTGGTAGAAAAGGAGGCAGATGGAAGGGGAGATAGATGGGAGGAGCGAGGGATGAAAGAGATGGAGAGAAAGAAGGGGGGAGGAGGCAGCGGAAGTGTGTGGTACTGATTGACGGATGGAGTGTGTCAGATTGTGGCGGTGCAGCACATTACTGCCGCGGCTTCCTGCGTGCTGTTTGTATTTTCAGCCATGCCTATAATGGTGTAGCACTTGGAGCTGTAGTTCCCCCAGGTCCGCACACTCTTCTGCTCCCTCCTCCTCCTCCTCCTCCTCCTCCTCCTCCTCCTCATCATTACCTCCTCTGTTCACAGCCACTGTACCCTCCCTCGCCTCTGTCCTCTCGACCCACTCTCCTCGCTGGTTTGATCCCTCCATCTGTCCCTCCCCCTCCCTCTCTGCCTGCTCCCTCTCTCCAAGCCATTTCCCTTCCTCTCCCCTCTCTCTCTCTCATTCCCTTTTTTTTTTTTGCATCTGCTCGTTTACTGGTATTCTTTCTTATTCCTCTCTCTCTTTTGCTGCTACTATTTTTTTCTCTCTGCCTGTATCTCTTTCTCTCTCTTGTGCGCTCTCTCTCTCACTCTCTCTCTGTCTCTCTCTCTCTCATGCCTGCTCACTCACCGCAGGACTCTTATCCTCTCCCTCTCTTCTCTGCTCTTTATTTCAAACCAAAACCAAGCCAAGGAAATTTGAACCCTGAGAAGGGTGATTGATGGTTGCGCAGAGTGCTCTCTCTCTCTCTCTCTCTCTCTCTCTCTCTCTCTCTCTCTCTCTCTCTCTCTCTCTCTCTCTCTCTCACTGTCTCTCTCTCTCTCACTGTCTCTCTATTACCTTGTCCTCCTTCCCACTTACTTCTAGCACGTTCAGACACGGTAGCAAACAAACACATGAACGCACACACAGGGTGAGTATGGGGTAGGGCTCTGTTCTTTTTTTTTCTTTCTTCCTGTGAAATGGGTAATGATTACAAATGGTCCAGATTCCAACACTAAATACTGCTTAGATTACACCACTGGAAGTAATTATAGGATCCTTTAAAAGTTCCTTTAACCTTAATAAAGGCCAGAAAGTAACAGCACAAAGTGTTTTCCTTTACTTCACTTTAAAAGGTCAGTGTAATTATTACATTAAATTTTTTCTCCATGAACAATGCATTTAGTTTCTGTGTTTGTGTAGCCCAGGGCATTTGTATGTTTGTACAAATGTTTGTACAAATGTGAAGAACATTGTATTGTGTTGCAGATATATTTACTTAAAGGAATAATACAGTCTAAAACACTTTGACATTGTTATAAAACGTATAATATCGATGGTACCCCTCTCTGGCAGAGAAAAACAAAAATGAAACCTTTCACAGAGTTGTAGACAATATTTGGTGAACATTCTGGCTTGCAGCTGTCGCTGAGATTAGCAAGTTTATGCTCAAAGAAAAAAAGGGACATCCAGTGAATTACAGCCTGACTGGTTAGGGACCGTATGTCGAAACCTAGATACATCAGTCATATCTGGGCTCCCCTCTGCCAAAACATTGTAGGGTGTGGCCACAATCATGGCCACGCCCCAAGCCTGCAAACCTGAAGTGCATTCTGGATTTATAAGGCTGCTGGCCCAGCATAAATGTGTGCATCCTCATACAAAATTACAAATTTCTTACCATAGGAATATTGCAGAAATTGTATATGCAGTGATTCTGAGACAACCCCTGAGTTGTTGTCATCAAACTTATATCTGATACTTATGGTTGATGCTACAGTGATTTGAAGACACACTCTCCTATTAAACCCCATTGTCACTGCAGCAGCGATGTCTCTGTGTGATGTAGTAGCGTCTACAGAAATTGAGTTTAGCCGCGGCAAAATGAAGTACCACACAGGGTGGTTAAATAGGACCTGGGGTGCATTGTACATCACCACTAGACATATATTAACAATGTCAACGTAATGCCACATTGTACCTCAAGAGGCGATGTTTGTCACTGCAGCGTCCAAAACTGCTTCTCAGTCGAACATGAGAGGATGAATAAGTAGTGCTGTAACCTTATCCTTTTTCTATCCTATTAGTTACTTATTTTGCTATCTAGCAGAGCACTGATTATGCACTATTGATTCGGTACATTCCTGCATTTTCTTGTTTCTTACAATAGGGGTGGCCATCACAACTTTCTGGTAATATGCTGCACCCTATTGTGTGGAGGACCTAATAGACAGTTAGCCAAATTGTACACGTTACTCCACATTTGCTTAACATTTGTGTTAAGCAAAGTGAGACAGATCTATGTGGAAGATCTGTACTGTACACGCTCACAGACATTTGTTTGGTTCCACTTCCTGGTTGTCACCTAACCCAGATGTTTTAGGAAAACATCAACGCTGAATTAATCATATGCATGGATCCCGCTCTGAAAGTACTTTTATTTTTACATTTTAGTTTAGTTTAATTCAGATTTAACCATCAGAATCAACCACTTGTCCACGTGTGTGTGTGTGTCTGTGTGTGTATGTGTGCCTGTGCGTGTGTGTGAGGAACTAATAAAATAGAGTAGTGTACTGACGTGGGCTAAAAGCCAGGTTCCAGCTCTAATCGACTGTATTCACTCTAAAAGGCAATTTCAACATAGGGATTCAGGACCAATTCTGATGTCTGTTTGTTCAGTTGTAATCTTTATATAGTGTTGAACAGTGGAGTTCCTGTGCATTACAAATGTCGTTGCACATTCTATTATGCCTTTTCCCCTTAGTTTATCCAAGCACACACACACACACACACACACACACACACACACACACACACACACACACACACACACACTGTTACCGTAAGGATACAAACAGACTAATTCTGGGAAGCACAAATATTTTTACACAGGATTACAGGTGCACGCATGCCTGCACACAAGTCTGCGAACACACACACATACACAGACACAGACGCACACACAGACACACACTCGAGAGGGAGAGACATTGGGAGTAAAGTAGCTCCTCTGAGCCAACGATAATTCACTTTACACACCGAGTTTCAATTTGGCTGTGCTGAGCCCGGTTCTTCATGTCACTGTGTGCACTGGTCTCTGCTGCGGCACAAGCGTAACGCTCACCATGTGTGTGTGTGTGTGTGTGTGTGTGTGTGTGTGTGTGTGCGTGCGTGCATGTGTTTGTTTAGATGTGGGCGTAGTGGGATATATTGGGCTTGCCTCTAGCTCCTTTAAGTCTGTTTCTGGGCTGGTAGGTGTTGGGTGTGAACGGATGCCGTCTCTCTGTCCGTCTGCTGCTCTTTTGCGGCGCGCTCGGGGCTCTGTGTGCCTTGCTTGTCCTTCTGCCCCGGGCGTCTTCTCCTCAGGCTGACGGACTCGGAGGTGAAGACCGCCCCGTGCGGGGCGGCGGCGATGCGTCATCGGGGAATGGGGTTTCGCCGTGAAGTCCCACGGTATGGGCTCGCCACGCACCGTGCTGCCTGATGTGGCTCCGTCACCGGCCCCCCTTCGGGCCGATGGAGCTCGTTGGCAGTGGACAGGGTTTTTGTGTTGACTCAGGTATGTTTTATATGGTGCTGCAGTCCCAGAGTAAAAAAAGAGAGAGAGAGAGAGAGAGAGAGAGAGAGAGAGAGAGAGAGAGAGAGAGAGAGAGAGAGAGAGAGAGAGGAGAGAGAGAGAGAGCGAGAGAGAGAGAGAGAGAGAGAGAGAGAGCAAATGGAAGAAGAGAGAGAGAGCGAGGGCGAGATGTGGGGGTTGTTCGAAGGAGACTTGCAAGGAATAAAACTTCACGTGGGCCATATATTTTCTAATGTGAATCTTTTTTTTTTTTCTTCTTTTTTGCCGCAATCATTTAGTCACTCCCTCCTTCTCGCCTATCGCCTTCACACTACCCCTTCCCCATACCCGGAGCCCCGCCCACCCATACCCTCTTACTGTAGCGTTTTGTGCATGGAGGCAGAAAATTTGCTTACTTTAGACACAAGGATATTTGCCAGACTCTTTCAAAGTTCAGTTTGTACAAGTGCAGCCGTGCGTGCATTATCAACAGCAACTCTCTTTTAGGCTGACTGTGTGTGTGTGTGTGTGTGGGGGGGGGGGGGGGAGTGAGTGAGTGACTACGTGTACAACATGCACATGTGTGCGTTAAAAGCGATGGAAACTCCTCCATGTTTATTCTATCCCCCCTGGACACACACCTTCACATGGGGGCAAGACGAGACGTTTTACACATTTCAATGAATATCTCAGTTGTTAATTTTCTATAAAGACCATCATGTTGTTGGGAGAAGGAGCGCAGTAGTTCCCTCTGCACCTATTATAAATCATAATATGCTCGTAGCGATCGCTAAACCCCCTGAGCATGGCATCGCCAGCAGGGTAAAGAACATAAGTGTTACATTATGTATGGTGGTTTGTTTAATCTTTCTTTTTCACTAAGCCAACATTAAAAAAGTGTTCCTCTCGTCCTGAAATCAGCCCGAGTGGGATAAGGAAAGAAGGGCTGGTTCGACCACGCGCGAGGTAAATCGCTAAATATAGCCAATAGTGAATATTCCGGTCCAGTTTCCTGGTCTTGGAATACTACATAATCTGAGGAACACACTGGGGCCCAGTATGGTTGGGTGCTGTTGGGACGGTGTGAAGAGACATTTAAAGACAGTTTTTCTCAAGCTGTGTTATTCACACGGACGATTTTGGCACCCTATTTTTGATAGATCACACACACATGACCACAAACACACTTTTTTTCCCTCTCACTCACACTTTCTCTTGCATGTCACCCGTGCGTACATACACACACACACACACACACACACATGTACACACACATACACATACACACACACACACACACACACATGCACACACACACACATACACACACACACACACACACACACACAACACACACACACACATTACCATACACACAGATTGATTACCATCAATCTTTGGTTAGAGTTTTGACACCTGGCTCTGATTTTTGCCCTACAAACAAGGGTGTTTGTGTCTCCCCCAACATATCCTTGGCTGTGTACACAACAGCATCAAACACCAACACACACACACACACACCCACACACACACATCACAATGTCATCCTTTCCAAACACCCAAAATAGGACCATTACAGTGGTTACTGCTGACAAGGTTTCCCATGGTTAGTGCACACGCACAAACACACACACACAAACACACACACATACATAAATTTAACACCTGTGCATATATTAATTCTTGGTATAAACATATACGATATTCATAATACGCAGTAAAGCAACTCGGCAACAATATCTCTCTCTCTCTCTCTCTCTCTCTCTCTCTCGCTCTCTCTCTCTCTCTCTCTCTCTCTCTCTCTCTCTCTCTCTCTCTCTCTCTCTCTCTCTCTCTCTCTCTCTCTCTCTCTCTCTCTCTCTCTCTCTCTCTCTCTCTCTCTCTCTCTCTCTCTCTCTCTCTCTCTCTCTCTCTCTCTCTCTCTCTCTCTCTCTCTCTCTCTCTCTCTCTCTCTCTCTCTCTCTCTCTCTCTCTCTCTCTCTCTCTCTCTCTCTCTCTCTCTCTCTCTCTCTCTCTCTCTCTCTCTCTCTCTCTCTCTCACACACACACACACACACACACACACACACACACACACACACACACACACACACTGGTCATTAATCAGCCAACAGGGGCTATTGGGTTTTTCCACCTTGGGGGGGGGGTTTGAGTTAGAAATGGTGGGTTTAGTTGGTTGTATCACGTTATCATTTTCGTCACCGCTAATAACCCATCGTCAGAATGGTTACATGTTAGAAGTGCAACCAAAAGCAGCAACCTATGCAGGCGGTTAACTGGAAACGTTGAATAGCGGTTGCTAACATACCCTTTTTGGTAATGATTTACAATAAGGGTTGATTAACGAATGAATTAACATTAGTTAATGCAGTAATAAGCATTATTATATAGCCTTAGAAAATGGGTTAGGGGTAGTGGGTTAGGGTTAACCGTAACCCTATTTGATCATTTATCATTACTACCTTAGTTAACATAAACACCATTAACTAAATTAACATAACTAACAACTTAGTTAACATGAACGCATCAGTAAATGGTGACTAGACATAACAGTTAGTTAATGCTCACCACTATATTAACTAGCGTTAATTCATGGTTAATTAATGTGCCCTTATTTTTAAGTGTTACCAATGTCTTTTCTAGTTTGTGTCAAACAAGGAGGTAGTGGTAAAATGGACCCCTGAGACAACACATGTTGCGTTGGACGCTTGAGTTTTACCCGAGAGATGGTGTGTCACGTGCGTCCCCACTGCCCCAACAAACACCAACACCCAACTGTAGAATGTTGGCTGACGTTGGCCAACGGCGATCCGACAACAGCCAACAACCACAAACGAGTACGGCACACTTGCCCGGGTTGTTAGTGTTTGTTGCCGTTTGTTGGGGCGTTGTGCTAGCACCTTCATACACAATGAGCTAAGATAGCTTTTGTAGCTAACACAGCAAACTGCTAGCTTCAGAAATACCGCGGTGTACTTGGGCAGAAGGAGACAAGAAATGAATGAGGTTTGATTAGCATGAACATAGGGTGGTGGATCATTGAACTGCTGTTCACTGTATCAGGGACTTGTGAGTACACCTGTTAATTGTTTTCTGTTGAATTTGTGTGAACGTGTGTTAACAGATAACTTCAGTTTTTTTTGGAATGTTAAGTAAGTATGGGCTAAAGGTTTTGGGAGAAAGTGTGTGCATAGAGGAGTCCTGTATGTATAAGTGAACCTGTGTGTATGGTTAAAAAACAAATGTGTATTTGTCCCTTTTATGGAAATCGATCACCAAGTTGGATCTCATTAGGTCATGGTTGGTTATGGATATGATAAGTTAGCGATTGTGTATGCATACGTTTTCATTCGAGTGTGTTGTCGAATGTCAAGGTGAGGTAGCTCGTACGCGATTTGTGAATCCAGGTAGGCGAGCGTTTGACAGGACCGGATGATGTCACCAAGGTCTGTAATGTCAGCCCCGTTGTCAACAGCACGAGGGGTATTGTGTTGATTCACTTTTCTGTATGGCTTACCATTTCCTCCACTTCCTCCACATCGCTTTCAGCCTCACCATGATGGGGTCAGACCACAGGGCGCCCCATCCAAAATGAACAACAATTTAGGAAACTAATGAGCCGTAATGGCCAACATGCGTTCAGAGCAGCCGTAATGCAGTTACTAATTTCGCTGGTATGGTAAACTCATCTTCCACTTACAGCCTGTGTATATGAGATGATACAGTGTATGTGTGTGTGTGTGTGTGTGCGTGCGTGCATGTAGTATGTGTGCACCTGCATCTAATTGTGTGTGTCTGTCTGTTTTGTCTCTGTGTTTGAGAGCAGTTGATGTGTTGCCTTCTCTCTTTTTTTTCACTTCACTGAGGGAACGAATGCTCACTGGCTGTCTGTAGCTCAGTTAAATCTGCCAGCATTTAAGCTTCCTTTTCACCCTTAGTAGTTCGTTTCAGAGAATGTTTCAGTTTGGTCTGCTGAAAATAAATAGAATCACCTTTTAAAAGGTTTTGCATAAAATGTCAACACATAACTTCATAATGATCACCGATCACTATTAAGTGAACTCAATGTTGGCTAGCAAGGTGCATCAAGGCAAATTTAGCCACTAAGCCAACGCTGTTAAATTATATCTTACCGAAAAATGCATTTCAGAATCTCTACTGAAATAATCT
>JACYXH010000690.1:1985000-2030000 GCA_026745465.1 Lota lota | reverse complement strand
TGTCTAAGTACAGCATGGTAATGGAATCAGGTTAATGAACAACAGAGAACTCAAAAGATGTAGCACCTCTGTACTCTAAAGGTTGCAGTGTTAGAAGACTTATTGTGCTGCAGACATGCACAGCTATGGATGTGGCAGACTCAATGGTCCACTAAAACCCCCTGTGTGTGGACACACACACAGACATAGACACACAAGTAAATGAAATAATGCTTGTTTAACAAGTTGAATAAACGCTCAATAAATGTATTACTGCGCTCACCTCTGAGCTAGAGCGACAACCTGTAAAGATTTTCATCTCACGTCTATATACATGTAGGAGGGAGTAAGTGACCCTAATCATGTATTGCACACAGGCAGAGCCATCAACACACCAAAGTAAAATGATATTATAGGTGTATCCATCAAAACACCAAGTCATTTGGAGTGTGTTTGTGTGTGTGTGTGTGTGTGTGTGTGTGTGTGTGTGTGTGTACATGTACTCCCTTGTAGCCATTATAGTTGATTGAAGCTATGATCCGAGTGGTTTGATCATTAACGGGACCAGCGTGCTGTGTGTATTTATGCACATATCGTATGGTGCTGCTGCGTGTGCGTGTGTGTGTGTGTGTGTGTGTGTGTGTGTGTGTGTGTGTGTGTGTGTGTGTATGTGTGTGTGTCTGCGTGCGTGCCCGCCCCGTATACACATTGCAACACCAGCCGAGTGCTTTGTGCGTATTTCCATTATTCCTCAGCTGCGTTCGTATTGATCGCCACGTGTTGGGTGAGCAAGGATAACGATGCAGCAACACAACACTTGGCCCCGCCCATGATCAATCCCACCTATTACGGCGTAGACAACTCTTCCCTAGCCGTTAGCTCTCTGCACTGCTCCAAGTGCTATATGTCTCTGTGGCCTTTAAGCTAGGTCTGCATTGTTTCACTGCCGACTTTCATTTTAACTGTACAGACAATTACCTTTTGAATATGTGGAGGACATAATTATTCAATTTATCCATGTGTTATGTATGCTGTATTCACATAAAAAGGCAGATGATTGGCTTCTTGGTTGGTGCTAAAGTTAAGTGCTAAGGAAAGGAGATCCTGGGAACTTCCGTAAAAAAGGTGCTCAGCGGTCCGTGCTGTGTGTGTGTGTGTTCCTCATTGTGTGTGCTTATATACACCCACTCAAACACATGCAAACGCACTCACTCACGCACGCACACACCTATTTCTAACTGCCTAGAATTGGTTTTCGAGGTAGAGAAGGGTTGGTATGGGCATTGATTTCTTTTTTTTTAAGCAGAAACTGAAGGCACAACATAAATCTCTCATGGGGGCTGGAGTCATACTCACACACACACACAAACAAACACGTATGCATGTACATATTTACATACACACTCTCAAACACACATGCACCAACACAATGCACACATCCATACACACACGCAGTCAATATGTGGACTGTCACACCCACCCGGTGTTTATCACAATGAGAAGAAATGAAAGGACGGAGATGAACAGGAAGAATTTGCTGTAGTGGTGTTCTTTCCTTCTGCCTGAGAGAGAGATGGACAGAAGGGGGGGAAGGAAGAAGAAGAGATGGCGAGACGAACATCGAGAGAGGGAAAGGCCAAGGCAAGTTACAGGCCGAAACTGAGAGGAAGATGAAGGGAGTGAGATTAGAAAGTGAGACAAAAAAAGAGACCCATGAAAAAGATAAAATAGAGGCAGGAAGAAAAGAGTGATAGTTTGGGGGGGGGGACATCGAGAAGGAAGAGGGAGAGAAAAGGAGAGTGTGTGTGTTGTTGGCTCCCTGCAGATTGCCCTATCACTCACTACCAGCGGCGCTGCACAGTTAAACACTTACACACTCGGAATCTTTCTCCACACTCATTTTACCCCTCCCTCCCTGCCTCACTCTCTTTCCCCATCTCTTTCTCTCTTTCTCTCCACTCCTCTGGATGTTTGAGGTCTAAATCCCCCCTATACTCACCGACTTAACCCCTCGCTTTCATTTATGCCCCCTTCTCTCGTGCCTGGATCCACCAGTAACCATTAGCCGTGTGCATGTGCATGCCGGCGCGCGCGCGTGTGTGTGTGTGTGTGTGTGAGATAGAGAGAGGGAGAGGGAGAGATCAGTAAACCAATGCATGGTCTATTGCCACGTTCCAGGCACGTGTGGAACACCACGCTAAGACAGCAATATGCAGGGACTGCAAATGAGTCTGTTAACACGGCCATCCACGCACACACACGCATAGACTGCAGCTCCTTAACACACACACACGCTGTTCAACGCACACTTTGAAGACTAACAGAAGCGCTGAGCTACACTACAGGCACAAGGAGATCAATACGTTTGCCAACGCATAGACACGGAATGTACACCAATAAAACACACGCACACATACACACATTAGCAAACACACACACACACACGTTTAACACACACACACACAAATATTTAGGAACACACACGCATATAAAACACAAACGCATATAAAACACATACACACAGACACACACAGACTTACACACATACATACATATATATAAAACACACACATGAAAGGTGCCCCACACACACGCACAGTCAAATGAGCGATTAAGGCTAGTTCTTCTTCCCCTTTGTTTAATTCTGTCTCTAAGTGGCCAGGAGAGTTCATGTTGAAGCGTGGGCAATATTTTGACTGGTGCGGAGCCCTGCAAGGCTCTTTTAATTGTTAGTTTATGTAAAGAGCTGCTCAATGCATGGGTACACAGACGTCACCGCTCTCCCAGGCGGCTCGCCTCACCCGTGGGTTCTTTCACTCTCCCTCTTTTTCTTCTTCTTCGTGCTCACTCTTCCCTCACACATCACTCGCTCATTATTCCTCTTTGTCTCCTTAAAGTGATCCCCCTGTTTCCTGTCTCCGTCTCTTATTCTCCACGGAAAGCGCTCTCTCTCTCTCTCTCTCTCTCTCTCTCTATCTCTTGCTCTCTCTGTCTCTCGCTTGCTCACCCTCCCCTCCCTCGTGGGTTTTTGATCGCATGGCAGCCTTAATAACGTTTCTCCCTTCCCGGCCCATCCTTCTCTTCTCCTTTATCTGTCGGTCTATCCGTCCATTTATCCGTCCGTCTCGCACCTCGCTCCTTCTTTTCCTGCCCGTCCGCCTTATCCACCTCCACTCCGTCTTCGTCTCGCTCTCATTTTGACATCCTCTTCTCCTCCTTTATCTCATCCGTCCATTCATTCATTCATTCCTCCATCCGTCTGTCCGTTGGCCCCTGCGTCTCCACCTCCCCCTGGGCTCAAGGGGCCGGGTGCACTGGGTGAATTATCTCCGGGAGTGGCGTGCTGCCGGGCGGAGGCTGTCAGTAAAGGCTGTGCTAATTAGCAGGAATCCCGAGAATCATTTGTTTTTCTCGTAGTCGTTGAATTCCCCAAGTCCGGCGTTCTTCTAGGCGCCCACGCACATGCAACACAAAGCCTAGAAACGCTTTGCGTTGAATTGCCTTCAATGGCGAACGCTGTGAATAGTTTAAGTGATGTAGGGTCTGTAGATGTAGTATCTGTTGTATGTTTATTCTTAAGTAATATTTTGGAGCTACCACTAACCAATCAGTAACCATGCATGTGCATACATGTGTGTGTGTGTGTGTGTGTGTTTGTGTGTTTGTGTGTTCATACGTGCACACATGCAAGCACCTCTCTACATAAGGCTCTTTACATCTCTCATGGCCCTCTCTCACTTGATCCTGCCCACGTCTTTTTCTCCCGCTCCCTTGAGGTTCCTGTTGACTTAGACACACGGCTGAGCTTGTTCTCTCACTCCGACTCGCTCTTTCTTCCTCCCACTCTCCCACTCTTCCATCCAACCCCACCGCTACGGCCTGCTCCTCCCCCATCTCCTCCCCCTAATGTGTCTCTTCCTCTCTGTCTCCAGCGTTTGTTTACACGTCTATTTCTCCTCCGGGCCTTACCGTAGGTCCACTCCTTCACAAACTATTCCACCATCTTACCAAACCCCACCTCCCCCACCACTGCTTTCTCTCCTCCTTTTCCTCCATGGACATTCTCTTCATCTCCCCAGGGGGACTGTTCCGTGCTCCCTTCTTCATCAACTATTTTTTACTCCCAACACTCAATTCCTCCACACACACACGCGCTCGCACACAAACCCCCCACACACACACACACACACACATACACATACACACACACACATACACATACACACACACACATACACACACACACACACACACACACACACACTATCTCTCTCTCTTTTTCTCTCTCTCTCTCTCTCTCTCCCTCTCTCTCTCTCTCTCTCTCTCTCTCTCTCTCTCTCTCTCTCTCTCTCTCTCTCTCTCTCTCTCTCTCTCTCTCTCTCTCTCTCTCTCTCTCTCTCTCTCTCTCTCTCTCCCACTCCCACTCCCAATCACACAGCATGGATTGTCTTAGCTGGCATAGCAGCAAGGAGCTCTCTGCTCACAACATACACTGAGCTTGTTTACTCTTTAGCGATCTCATTTGTAGAGTGGATTGTGTGCCAAGACCTAGCTTCACCTAGTAGCCTGGCAAACCCAAAGAACCAATCCAACTCAGACATGTGCAGCTAATTGCTAGCCGTGTAACCCGAGCAGTATCCTCAATCCCACATGTCGACTGTGGAAGTGAAACAACTGCCCTGAGTGGTTGCTTTGGTTTTAAAGTGCTCCCCACCACACGGGGGAGCTCGTGGGTCACTGTGGGTGGGATGACTACACTATTTAAATGACAAAGAATATAGTGAAATCTATTAATCGCATGCTACTTCTATTTAGCATAATAAAAAGTATCTATTTTGATTAGATTTTATATGATATGACCTTTTGCCCTTGGGAAATTTGCGTTGTAATACTCAACTTACCACTACTACTATACTACAACTATAAAACATTGTTAAGCAGAGCTAAATGGCTGAAACAGAGCACATGAGATTGTTTGCGAATGGTGGTTGATGTTGCATTGGAAAATGATAACAACATTTATTGTGACTATAGTTCTGACTGGCCAGGACAGGCCAAACTGCGCCAACCGAAAACCATGCACCATTTCTGGTCGCAAACCGGCTGCCATCACGCCTTTTTGAAATCTGGCAATTTTGTTACCAGAGAGCGCTTGGTTCTGTCACAGTCACAGTTTTCTGCTATGGTTCAACGTGTATTTGGTACGGCAGTCACCCATCCTTTGAGAGGTTGGCATTTGTCCGTGCACGTTTGTGTTAAGCTAGGTCAGCATTTTCACTTTATGTCACTTGGAGGAGAGCAGAGAGGTTGAGGGAGAGGAGAAAGTGAAGGAGAGGAGAGAGTGAAGGAGACAAGAGAAATTAGGAGAGGAGAGGAGAGTGGATGGGTGGAGAGTGGAGGAGAGGAGAGAGTGAAGGGGAGGAGAGAGTGGAGGAGAGGAGAGAGTGAAGGGGAGGAGAGAGTGAATGAGAGTGGAGGGGAGGAGAGAAATTAGAGGAGAGAGTGGAGGGGAGGAGAGAGGGGAGGGGGAGAGAGTGGAGGGGAGGAGAGAGTGAAGGAGAGAAGAGAGTGGAGGGGAGGAGAGAGTGGAGGAGAGAAGAGAGTGGAGGGGAGGAGAGAGTGAATGAGAGGAGAGTGGAGGAGAGGAGAGAAATTAGAGGAGAGAGTGGAGGGGAGGAGAGAGGGGAGGGGGGGAGAGAGTGGAGGGGAGGAGAGTGAGGGGAGGAGAGAGTGAATGAGAGGAGAGTGGAGGAGAGGAGAGAAATTAGAGGAGAGAGTGGAGGGGAGGAGAGAGGGGAGGGGGAGAGAGTGGAGGGGAGGAGAGAGTGAAGGAGAGAAGAGAGTGGAGGGGAGGAGAGAGTGGAGGAGAGAAGAGAGTGGAGGGGAGGGGAGGGGGGAGAGAGTGGAGGGGAGGAGAGAGTGAAGGAGAGACGAGAGTGGAGGGGAGGAGAGAGTGGAGGAGAGGAAAGTGGAGGAGAGGAGAGTGGAGGAGAGGAGAGAAATGAGGAGAGGAGAGAGTGAAGGAGAGGAGATGAGGAGAGGAAGGCATAAGGGCAACAACACAGGAAGGAGTTGTTATGAAGACAACGAGGAAGAGTCCCAGTGTCTGCAGATGGAACACGCACAGTGCATGGAGAGTCAAGACATACAGACAGAGAGACAATGAGAGGCGGGGAGCGAGGGAGACGGAGAGATAGGTGGCAATGCAATAAGGCGATAAAGCTGGCTGAGGAATAGCGGATTTTCCTCACTCTGACGCTTTTAGTCCCATTTCTACTTTTTTACGGCAGATTTCATCATATTACCAAAGGCCATTTTGGCTCTATTGTGGATAATAGGCTGCTGTGGAATTATTGGAGATCCCAGCTTAGATAATGGTCTTTCTCTCTCTTTCCCTGCCCCTCTCATTCTCTCCCCCTTTCCATCTCCATTTCACCATCTCTCTCAGTCTCTCTCTCTGTTTCTCCTTTTCTTGCTCTCTTTCTCCTCTCTTCCCTTCTGCTTCCCCCCTGGTCTGTCCTCCACCCCCCCCCCCCCCCTTTCTCTCGTGAGAGAGAGACACACACAGAGGGTGAGAGGTAGCGTGGAGGGAGAGAGAGATTAATGGCGTACAGAGGCGGGCGATACAGGGGCGATGGAGATAGCCAAGGGTGCAGTGCAGGGAAAGATGGCTTAATGTGGAAGACAATAGGCAACAGGGCTGTGTGCATAGGTGGTGCTTGTGTGCATGTGTGACGCAAGCATCAATGTGTCCCTTTATAAACGCGTCAATATTCTTGCTTCCTCTCACTGTGGCCATTAAATAATTTAGTGGGCATGATATATTAAAAGGTAAAGAGTGTAGAATTGAGGCAATCTAGCGATCGGAATTGGCTGAAGTATAAGGTATGTTTTGTTTCTGAAGTTGAAGTGTATAATCCCAACGTTAATAAGACGTTTTCATTCCCTTAGAATGAGCCCTTTATATCTACAAAGGGAGCGGGTCCACTTCCATGGGGGCCACCATGTTGCACCGCCATGTTTCTACAGTAGCCCATCACGGACAAATAGCTCTAGAGAGAACGTGTTTTTGATTTAATGAAAATGATGCGTAGGAAGGAGGGGGGCGTGTTATCCCCATGGCTCCCACCCATTTGTGATACTTTTTTAGTTCCGTTGTTGTGTAGGAGCATTATATTGAGCGATGATGTGTATGAAATGCACCAAATACCATGTAAGGGTAATACTATTATATAAGTGTCCGAGAAGCTTATCCCTCTCTCGGACGCGGACATCAACCGCTGGCTGGACGTAGCTCCACCCGTCTCCACACACACCCTGTGTGTGTCAAAAGTAACCGCTGGCCTTAAGGAGTTCCTCACAGCCATACACACCATGGCGTTAAATATGAGTGTCCTAGAAGCTTAACCCTCTCTCGGACGTGAACATCAACATCAACCGCTGCATAGACGGAGCTCCACACATCCACACACCCCATGGCGTTGTCCTATAGTAAGAAGCTTGATTCTCTCTTGGACGCACCTCATATAGCAAATGTAGACATGCTTATACTTTCACGAATATCCTATGTATTAAGAGGATTCAATTATTCAATAATCCAAGTTTAAAATAGGTTATCGGATGAAGGGAGTTATGATAAGTGGGTGTGCATTCTTTAATACATCCATGTTTTGGAGACGTTTTGGAGGTAGTTTCCCTGATTGATAACTTTCTTTCTCTCTTTCTGAGAAAGTTGGTCTCCAAAACAAAACTGTTTGCGATTCAACTGACTATCGTCATGTTATCTAAAACAACCTCACGTACCTCAGTGCAAGTAAACCTTGGCTTGTAGCGCTGACTCCTATTGAGATTAATGAGCAATGCATATAACAGACAGCGATAATTATAGCGCTATGAATGTAGTTTACCACTATAGCTGCAATAAGAGGACTCTCTGTGAGAAATGTAAATAGGCTGTTACCTCCGCCATTTCCTATACATTGACCATTGTAACTATGCAAAAGATGCCCGATTATGATTGGTTAAACTGATTTATTCACAGGCTAGAGCTGTCAAAAATTGACCTTGGTGCGTTTAAAATTAATGTAGCTTTTCAAAACGGAAAAACCTACTGGCACCTTACACAGTACAGGCCAGTGCAGGCTACTATAGTCGTTGGAAAGGGAGGGGTGATTCGGGGGATCTTTTGGTTGCAATCTGCAACCTCTTCGCTACTTGCTACTACATTTTACACACTGGACCTTTAAGGGGGCAGATTCAACCTTTTTTTCAACCACACACACACACACACACACACACACACACACATCCACGTTATTTATGAAGGTCATTATTTGGAATTCCCGGAATTTGGAATTCAACAGCCTCAACTCCCTCGCCAATACAGCCACTTGAGCAAGGCACTAACTGCTACACAATCCTCAGTGATCAACCTTGATCTCACTCTCATCAGTAAAATGGCTTGAGTTTTAAGTCTCAACCTTTCATTCCAGCCATAGTGATTCTCCCTGTGTGTGTGTGTGTGTGTGTGTGTGTGTGTGTGTGTGTGTGTGTGTGTGTGTATGTGTGTGTGTATGTGTGCGTGTGTGTTGCTTAGGGCTGCTGTGGCTGCAGAGCCTACACCTCCACCTCGTCCAATTAATCTAATTGGAAGGTTTGTTTATGAATTTCTGCAAACCCACAGCTATACATTGCTGCCTCATTGGCACACACACACACACACACACACACACACACACACACACACACACACACACACACAGGAAGACAGGAGGAGTGAAGGTATGGCTGGGGGGGATGCGGCACGTGGTGGAAGATAGAGAGAGAGGGAGAGAGAGTGGAGGGGGTAGTGTAAAAAGAATGAAGCCTTAGAGAGCGGAAATAATGTTAAAGGAGCAGAAAGGGGCGACCAAAGGAGGAGGTGGAGAGACCGCCTTAAAGAAAATATAAAGAGAGAGAGAAGGAGAGAGAGAGAGAGAGGAGGGGGGAAAGAAGGAGGGAGAACCTTATTGCCCTGAGCCTACAGCAATGGGAGAAAAAGAGAGTAAAGAGAGGGAGAGAGAGCACCAAAGAATGATGGCCTTACAGCAGTACCTAATGGCTTCTCTGGAGAGAGGAGGGAGAGGAGGAAGAGTAGGAGGAGGAGGAGGAGGAGGAGGGGGGTTGGGCGTAATGAGGAGCTATGACAGAAGCAGCGATAGATTTAGAGAGGGGGGTAGAGAAAGAGAGAGAGAGACACACACACACACACACAAAGAGAGATGGAGGGGATGCGGTGGTTTCAGTAAAGATGGACCAGACGAGGACGAAGAGGGCGGAGGTTGGGGGGCGGGGGGGGGGGAGGATGAACAGAGGGAGATGAAAAAGATGAGGGAGGGGGTGGGGGAGGGAGAGACTGAGAGAGGGCAGGAGTGCTGGATGGAGGAGCAGAACGAACGATAACGGCAGGTGCTGAGGTGGAGTGTAAGAGAGAGAGAGAGGGGGAGAGAGAGAGAGGGGGAGAGACGGATGTTAAGCAAACACCGCCGAGGATGAAGACAGAGGAGCGCGGATGTAAGAAAAACAAACCTGTGATAGAAAAACAGACAAGGGGAGGGAGGGAGGGAGGGAGGGAGGGAGGGAGGGAGGGGTAGAACCAGGGGAGGGAAGGACAAAATGGAGACGCAAATAACGCACAGAGGTGATGGATGCCATAGATGCAGTGGGAAGGAAAGGGAGAGGGAGGGGGGAGGGAGAGAGAGAGAGAGAGACTACAACAATGAAGGTGAATGGCGGGTCACCTAGACCTCGGCAAAGGACAGAAAGACACTCTGGTGATGGGATGGAGGGAGAGGAAGAGGAGAGAGAGGGAAGTGGAGAGGCAGCGCCTAAAGGACGGGAGGTAACTGAACTGCAGATAGAGGCAGTGCATAACGCTTAATAAAGGAAGGGGGTGCAGTTGTTTGGATGAGAGACGGAAGTGTATAAAGGACTGCACACAATATCCTATGAATATCCAGAGGGAGAGCGAGAGAGGGACAGAGGGAGGGAGAGAGAGGGACAGAGGGAGGTGAAAAAAGGGACGGACGCGAGGACTGAGTTTAAACCCGTCTCTCCCGATAACAGCCGTGTAATAGCGCAGATCAGAAATAGTGAATAATTCACAAGCACCCTAGTCGGAAATGCTTCCAGGGATGAGTCGGAGTGGTCACCAGGGCAACGGCATAATCCCGATGCACGCGCTCAGATCTGCCAATCTCAATGGAATCACGGCGCCGTTTGGTTACCCTGCCTGCACACACACACACACGCACACACTCATGCACTCACACAGACTCACTCACTTACGTGCACACACACGCACACATAGGTGGATCGATCGAGAAGAATGTGGCTGGCGAAACTATGTGTTTGTCGTTTGTTGCACTTTTGTTTATCATAATGTCATAATGTCAAAATAATGATGTGGATTTTTGCATTGAAGTGGAAATGTTTGACTGGTGGCGGATCTCCACGGAGACGGCAGGGAGGAGATGGTTGGGGTCGGGGGGAGAGAGCGGTGGAGGGGAGGGAGGGGGGAGGTATGGAGCCTGCCCGGCTCTGCTGCCGTGACTCTACATTGTCAGTCAGATGAACCATTGTCAGCCAGCGAGATTAGATTACATGTAAACACATCAATCTCTCCCTGGCTCTAGCACACATGCTCACATGCGCACACACACTCACACCCACGCGCACACAAACCCCTCGACCCAGTCTCTAGCTCTCTGGCCTGTGTCCACACGCATGTCCGTGTGTCTTTAAGGTTTCCATAGTGACAGGTTTCCAAGGTGATTTACAGTAGCACCTGGTCTCGCTCAGGGTGGTATTCTCCTTTGCTCACCACAATCGCTCCCCAGCCGTCGATGATCTCATCCCTCGCGCTGCTCGCCCACTCTCTCTCTCTCTCTCTCTCTCTCTCGCCCTCTCCCTTCTCTTTATCCTGCTGTCGCTCTTTCCTTCCACCTCTCTCTCTCCCTACGCCCCTCCCCCGCCCCTTGTCTTTCATCAGTAAATTATGTTAACCCTCCTCTGTCTTTTTGCACCCCTTCACACCATTCTCTGGCGATTCATTCATTCACCGTCCCTCATGCTCTCTCTGCCTCTCCCTCTCTCTGCGTGTCTCTCTCTAGTTGCCTTCTCTTATTTCTCCGTTCGTCTGATTCACCCCCATTGAGGTCCTTTGTAATGCATCTCTTTCTTCCCCTCTCTTGGTCCCGGTCCCTCCCTCTCTCCCTCCCTTTCGACTTGTTAACCTCCTCCTCTGTCTTTTCACAGTGTTTGCCTGTTCCGTGTCCCCAGGTAGAGGAATATTTAGGTGAACATGTCAATTACAGTTGCCTGTTTGCTTCAAAAAAGAAAATAGATAAATGTGACAGAAAACAAAGTGTCTGTTTGTGTGTGTGTGTGTGTGTGTGTGTGTGTGTGTGTGTGTGTGTGTGTGTGTTTGTGTGTGTGTGGTTACTGTAATGGCCAGCCAGGTGTCAGCCTACAGATAATTATCACAGATTAGAATGATACCCAAGAGGTCATTTTAACACAATGCACTTCAATGCACTTCAATGGAGCTTACCTGAATATTCATATACATTTTGATGCTGATCAAGGAGTAGTCCGCCTCTGAGGTGTAAATGTGGAGGTTATACTGTGAACGAGAAACACTTTGAAAGTGTGTCAGGTGTTACGTGCATTAACTGAATGTTGTCACTACTTTTGACTTCATAACGCACGTAACGGCTAGTATTAAAGAGGAGTTATAGCACAAGCCAGTAGAGTTGCATTTGTGCGTGCGTTTGTGTGCACACTTGTGTGTGTGTGTGTGTGTGTGTATGCGTGTGCCTTATATCTGTGTGTGTGTGTGTGTGGGTGTGCGCCTTATTCCTCTGTCTGTGTGTGTGTTTATGTGTATGCACGTGCGTGTGTGTGTATGCACGTGCATGTGGGAATGCGTGTGGCGTTTGTGTGTTAATGCGTGTGTGCGTGTGTGTGTGTGTGTCTATGTGTGAGCCTGCAGCAGCAGAGGATTCAGAAATAGGCCAGTTAGGGTTTAAAGTGGAGAGATGTTAGAGATTAACAGACCTCTATGGGGAGCAAACCTCTTCCCCAGCAGTTTAAATATAACTCTCTCCAGGGAGGGATCTGTGTGTGTGTTCACATGTGCGCATGCGCGAACACTCGTAGTGTGTGTGTGTGTGTGTGTGTGTGTGTGCGTGCACACACTCGTAGTGTGTTTACAATTACAAGTGTGTTTTTCAAGTGTATGTGGTTTCTGACTTTTGTGCGCGTGTGTCAATTATTTTGTGTATGTGCATATGTATGTTCAGCAGAAAGCAGAGTGGTGAAAAATCCAAACAATGTTATTCTCTGTGCCCGTTTTGTGTGTGTGTGTGTGTGTGTGTGTGTGTGTGTGTGTGTTTGCATGTGGTTTTGTGCACGGGTGTCAGTTTTACCTTTGGCGCTACAAATATAATTGAATACTGTATGCTCTAATATCACCATCTGCTTAGGGGTTATGCGCGTGGGAACGTGTGTGTGTGTGTGTGTCTTTTGTTGAACTGTTCAGCAGGTGCTGTATATTAGCCATATCTCTCTGTGTGCTTTTTAATGCACCATGGACCCATGTCATTCCCTTTTAGCTCCAAGACCTCCCCTCTCCGCTGCTGTTCACTTCCTGTGGTATAGGTGGCACAGAGACACTGAAAACATAAGCACACTGAACTTTAGCTGCTAGACGAGGTCACACACAAGATATAGCAGGCTTCCAAGTATCTGAACCCTCATTTCGTCATTGTTACTTGCCAGTCTAGTTGGGGGGCTTTCGGGTGCCCAGTCTTGCCCACACTCTATACGGTGTTGTTTAGTTTGTGCACGATAGTATGTTATTATTAAAATCAACACAGTTTTATTTCAATGCAATAGTGTTGGGGGGGGGGGGGGGTCTAGCGGTGACACGTTTCAGCTATGGTCGCGTGTCATCTCAATGTCACGGAGATGAAGGACATGGAGACACTGATGTGTGCTGACTCTGGTGCGGAATCGACCCCGCGACCTTCAGATGACAAGGCTGTCCCTCACTGATCACCCAGTCACCCCCCTCCCCAAAAGAAAGTAAAATATTGTCAAATACTGTATATAGTAGAGACATAACCAACCGCATAATACAAAACGATATCTGGCAGGAATGTTTTCCCAAGAATGTAGTTGTAAATATAGCACTGCTATATTTACAGCTAGCTAGCATTAGCTCAAACACCTCTGATCAACCGGCAACATGATGTCACTGTAGTCGTGTTCAAATGATTAGACCAGTGTGCAATATCTGCCCGCGCCTCCATCTTGTCGATGCGGACTGTCATACACCTCATACGGTCTGGTGAAGCTTGCTCTCTCTCTCTCTCTCTCTCTCTCTCTCTCTCTCTCTCTCTCTCTCTCTCTCTCTCTCTCTCTCTCTCTCTCTCTCTCTCTCTCTCTCTCTCTCTCTCTCTCTCTCTCTCTCTCTCTATGTCTCTCTCTCTCTGTCTCTCTCTGTCTCTCCTTTATCCAGTATTTTCTCTCACCATGAATGCTCTGCCCCCCCCCCTCTCCCTCCATCACGGAGGAGTGGGTGACAGATGTGAGCCACTCCAGAGAGAGCAGACACCAAGCTCTCCTCTGCCAGACATCACCTTGTATGTGTGTGTGTGGCCAGGTGGGTTTATCCTGTGAAGGATGGTGGGGTAATGGCAATGTATGCAAATAGGACAACTACACACACACACACACACACACAGGTACACACAAACAATATAATGCGGTAATGAATGAGGGCGATCTCTCACCATCACTCCTCATTCTGATGTCTCTTTCTCTCACCCCCAAAAACACACACATACACACACACACACACACACACACACACATTTCCGCTGGCTTGGCATGTAATGTAATCACCGGTACTCTCCATGTCTATAATGTAATAAAGCTGACAGCCTCTGACACACACATTCACATAATAAACAGTTACACACACACACACACACACACACACACACACACACACACACACATAGACCTATTTACACGCTCACACACTCATAAACCTATATACACGAACACACACAGTGCACAGACACTCAAACACTCATATACCTACAAAAACATAGCTAAATACACACACAGCACACATACACTCATGTTGCTCACTGTTGTGGATCAGCCTATTATATGGCCTATTTTCTTTCTCTCTCTCTCTCTCTCTCTCTCTCTCTCTCTCTCTCTCTCTCTCTCTCTCTCTCTCTCTCTCTCTCTCTCTCTCTCTCTCTCTCTCTATCTATCACTCTCTCTCTCTCTCTCTCTCTCTCTCTCTCTCTCTCTCTCTCTCTCTCTCTCTCTCTCTCTCTCTCTCTCTCTCTCTCTCTCTCTCTCTCTCTCTCTCTCTCTCTCTCTCTCTCCACTACTCATTTAGGTTCTCCTATCCTGGGTCGTCTCGCTGCTCCCAGCAGAGAGACGACCTGTAGCCCAGGCTGTCTTGTGAACTACCAGGCTAGTCGGGTTCCAGCCATAACCATACTTTACTGTCACTCATTACAGTCTAGAGACACCCACCCCTCCCTGGTGAAGTCCACAAACACACACACACACGCACATCCATCCACACACGCACACACACACACACACACATCCACACACACACACTCACACACACACACACACACACACACACACGCACGCACAGTGTTGAGTTTTGGGTGGCTGACTCAACAGGACATAGTGGCTGTGTAGGATGGGGTTGGTAGGGTATGGATGGCTTGGAGGGCGGCTGGGTGTGTTGGCTACTGAGAGACGCTGTCGACGGACTTTGTTGATGCTCTTTGTTTCATTATTCAACAAACATTCCCCGAACACCGGGGACAGAAAGAATAGAGAAGGAGCCGATACATGAAGCAGCGGGGCGAGAAGGGTGAGGAGAAAAAAAAGAGTGTGTGTGCGTGTGTGCGTGCATGTCGCATGTCCAAACATGGTTTCGTGGCTCTGTCCAGCATCGTCGAGGGCGACCGGCTCGAACGGCCATTAACGCTATTCCAAGCGCCATCTGCTCCTGGCCACAGCGCCGGTTGCCAGGGTACCTGGCTGCTCCCCACCCCTCCCCTCTTCCTTCTCTCCTCCTTTTCACCCTCCATCCATCCCACTCTGAGCGCCTACTTTGGGCCCCTCCTCCTCCTCCTCCTCCTAATTATTAGCCTGTCCTCCTGCTTCTGTCTCTCTACCTCTCCCCCTCGCTCTCTCTCTCTCTCCACTCTACCTCCCTCTCGTGCTCTCTACCTCTCTCTCTCTCTCCCCCTCTCCTGTCAACCTCTCTTTCCCCCTCTCTCTACCTCTCTCCCTCCTTCTAACAAGAACATACCTGCTCTGGTGCCCTTTTGCTCTCTCTCTCATTTGCTGACTTTTTCCCCCTTCCCTCTTTCCTTCTTTCTTTCATCCGTCACAGAGATCCCCCCCCCCCCCCCCCTTTCTTCCTGCCAGACCAGCCGCTTGTTTCAGTGTGTTCTTTTGTCTCCTCTCATGCGCGCGCGTCAACTCTGCGTCGCAGCTCCCCGGCGCTTACACGCTGCCTACATGCACACCAACATGCTCTCTCTCTCTCTCTCTCTCTCTCTCTCTCTCTCTCTCTCTCTCTCTCTCTCTCTCTCTCTCTCTCTCTCTCTCGCTCTCTCGCTCTCTCTCTCGCTCTTCTCCTTCGCCCTCCTCATCCATCTCTTTTTCATTCCCTATATGTCCCTTCTTCTTCGTTTGGGTGTTTGTGGCTCCGGACCGCCGTCCACACAAACAGTGAGCGCGGAAGGGGGAGAGAAAGAGAGCATGGGAGAGAGGGGGTGGAGAAGAGAGAAAGAGAGCGAGCGGTTGGGTGTTGTAGAAAAGAAGTGGAGAGTGCGGGAGGTGGTGCGGGTGGAGTGGGGGGGGGGGGGGGGGGTCGTAGATCAGAGCCGTCGTGATTGAGCCATCTGCTGAGAGAGAGGCCAGTGAGAGACACACACACACACACACACACACAAACCGGAGAACAAGAACATAGCCTTGAAGATCACCACTGCCCCCCGCTGGTTGGTAGCTGACACTGTGCGTGGTGCGCCCAGGGGGTGTGGATGGGGGGGTGTCTGTGCTCTGGCAGATGAGCTCGTGTCTGAGCCGTCAGTGGGTTAATGTGTTCGGCGAGGGCACTCTCCACCAAAGAGCACTGTCTGGTGTAATGAACACACAAACGCTTTTCGGAAACCTTCTCCAAAAAGGATGATACAAGTTCTTCATGCATTTAGGCATTCAAGCAGATTCACTTGCATAGTGTATCATTGCTGACTTACTTATGTCCTTGGCACCTACTGCACGCAACATGTTATGCGTTCCCCCTCAATGTATCTCCCTCGTCTCTCGTCCCTCGGTGTGTGTCTCAAACTAGCCTCTGAATGTGAACCAGTGAAGCCCTTAGAGACTGTGTGTGCGTTGTGTTTGTGTGTGGGGCGCCCTAAATGTGTGCATTTGTGGATGTAGTGTGATTATAGTGAAGCCCTTAGAGTTTGTGTGCGCCGTATGTTTGTGTGTGTAGGTATGTTTGCGCTAGGTGTGTGTGTGTGTGTGTGCTTGCTAGTTCAGTGTACACATGCTCACTAGGTGTGGGTGTGTGTGTGTGTGTGTGTGTGTGTGTGTCTTCTATATCTGCACCTTTTCAGCCATTTTTATTTCTCTGCCTTCACTTAAGCCTCTCTCTTCTGCCCGCCTGACAGTCCTAAATGACGGCCGTTCTCTCACAGCCGTCTAACCTTAAATAGATTTCGCCAACGCTGTCCTCCCATTGGCCAGGGCGCCGTCCTTCATTCTATTAGAGATTAGCATACGGATGAGTGGAGGAGGAAGTGCTCTTTATATGCTAATGAGGGGATAATGTATGCGCCGAGGACCCACCAGTGCCTCAGCGGGAGAACCCGGGTTGAGCTGGCCAACAGCATCACAGGGAAACAGGAGAGAGAGAGAGAGAGATGGAATAAAAGGGGTGGACCATCTGCGGCTCTCCAGCCGTCCCCGTTTCAATGATACCATGTGTGTGCCCAGCATGGTTCAAAGGATGAACACAATGCAGCAGTGGCGGAGGGTGGGTGCACATGCGTGGTTGAGTGTAGCCGAGTGCGGCGTGTGTTGTTAGCACATTAGCGAAATCACTGCTGTTATCATTTCTGCTCTTTATTCAGGGCAGTAGCAAGTTGATCTTAATGAGACCACAAGGCTCCACGATGAGTGTTGTTTAAGGGGGTCTCTCCTTCAGTTTGTGGTGTCAACGTAATCTCCCAGTATAATCCATTCGCGCCTCAGCATTGGCAACTACAAGGGGATCCGTCCCCTCATTCACGACTCATCGACTTCTTTAGGTGGAACGTGTTTTGTTTCTACAAAAGGTGAACAAGTTAACACGCCCCTCAACCGTCTTTGTGGATCGGCCAGGTCCTACAGGTTGGCTCGCGTTGCCGATCAAGCCATTGGTCAGTGTGTGGGCTGACAGACAGACAGACCGGCTCAGTAGTCCCTCAACCCCCATGTCTTCTCCCCTGTGCCTCCAGGAACAGGGCGTGGTTGGAATGTCACGGCCGCCCGGCGCCATCCCGCCTCCTCACGCTGCTGGGGGTGTGGCCTCGGGGATCGGACCCAGCCAGGGGGCAGGCCCGCCGCCGGGTTACCTGGGCAACCAGCAGCAAGCGGCCATGATGAAACAGATGATGGCGATGGAGCAGGACAAGAGGCTGCAGCAGTTGCACATGATGGAGCAGCAGAAACAACAGCTGCTCCGAGACCAGCGGCAGCAGCAGCTCCTAGCTGAGCAGGTAAGAGGGGGGGGGGGGGGGGGGGGGGGACGCTTTGTGTGTGTGCATGTGTGTTGTTGGTGTGTGTGTATGTGTGTGTGCAGTTATAGGCCTATATGTAAAGCCTATATTTGCTAGTGAATCTGTGATCATTTAAATATATAATAATATAATACTCCTGCACATAAGTGGTGCAGGAGATGGAGAGTGGCTAATCCTCAGCTCCTCTATCTGCTTGCAAATTATCCTCAACAATCCCCGCCCGTGCATTCAGCGTTTCCTTTTATCTCGAGTGTGTGTGTGTGTGTGTGTGTGTGTGTGTGTGTGTGTGTGTGTGTGTGTGTGTGTGTGTGTGTGCGTGTGTCAGTTTGTGTGTTAACCACCTGCTGTCAGAATTGGTTGTTTTTCTTTTCATTTGCTCTCCATGTGGGATATTCCGTGTTTAACAGTTCTGAACTCTGAAGTCAACACTTAATGCGCTGCTTTTAAATTGGATAGTGGAGCCCGCGCACACACACACACACACACGGAAACATACACGCACACACAGATACACAGGCAAATTCATCAAGGAGGTAACGGATCCTTCTGTTTTTTTTTTTGTCAATGCCGTTAAATGGCTATTACACGGGCACTTAAATAAACAAGGCCTTGTGCTACCAAGTAAGTGATTCAACATTCACTAGACGGAGGAGCTGGTGTGCTCACTGTCTCCAGCAACTACCAATAATAAATACATGTGTGAGGCACTCAGAAGCTATGAGGCCTCCACACTGGGCCTGTTTCTATAGGGAAGGTACAATAGCAGAGTTCTTGATCAACCTGTAGAATACAAGTACTGACTGATATCATAAAAACTTGCAGATAAGGAATGTGCCACTGACAGGAAGCTGTTGTGAACAAGCAAACTGCAGCAGGAATATAATCGTTATCTTTGTAATGCATACTTGCATACTTCTTGTTTGGTTCTATTGCACATGAGACATAACATGTGGCACATTGTGTGGCAAACTAATATCCCAAAGTTGACACACAATATGGCCCACATACATCCATGCATATGAATACAATGGAGTCCCTCACCCAGCTACAGCGTCCACCAACGTGTGTAGACCTGGGCGACCCAAGTAGGTGTCACTAAGGTGACAGCATGTCTGTTATACGTGTATCGTTTGGTTTCTAATGTGTGTGTGTGTGTGTGTGTGTGTGTGTGCGCACGCTTTAGCTTCAACAGCAGCAACATCTTCCACGGCAGATGGGTCAGGGCCAGAGGAATCCTTACCCCCAAGTCAATCAGTACCAAGGTAACACACACACACACACACACACATCCCATATTGTTCTACAGCTAATTGACAAAATGATGATAAATGAAAGATAATTGCAGACACCAAATTCAACTCACGTTATGGTATAACGGTATAAAATATGTATAATACAGACACCGGCATGTTCGGCTCATACAATGGTATCACAGGGTCATGTCGTTTTACAATCTGATGTTGGCACTTAACGTACCGAGACACTAATGCTATCAAAATATTGCGTGAGTATGTAACAGTTAGCATAAACTTGACAAAGGCAAAAGGCAAACAAAGATGCACATTCTCAACATGAGAACTCCTATTTACTACCCTGGCTATCATGATGGCATACATGTTTACCCAACAACAACAAATATCTAGTCATCCATACAGACACAACCTGAAGTGGCCATTTAGCACTAGTAGTCTAAATCGTATGGTAATAGTGTAAATCGAATACAAAGAGGCCCTGACATACTTCCACAAGATGTTTGTTAATGCTCTTCAGCGGTCCCCTGCCTCTCTTTCCCTTCTTCCTCCTCAAATGTTCCCTCCCTCCCTCCCTCCCTCCCTCCCTTCCGCCCTTCCTCCCACCTTTGATAGATAAGGCATATTCCACTTCTGCCTGTTACCACGGCAACCTGTCTGTCCTGGATCCCCTAGAGTTCCGGTGAAGTCGGCTGAGAGTAATAAAGGAGGGAGCGTGAGAGATGGAGGGAAGGTTGGAGAGAGGAGAGAGCAAAGAAGAGAAAGGGGGAGAAGGAGAGGGAGGGAGAAAGAGGGGGAGAAGGGAATTGGTATTGCGGTGGTGGCAAAGGAGAGGGGGTTGTTGGTTGATCAGCAGACAGGACGTGGTCTGGTAGATTGGGGCTACAGAATATGGAAAATAATGAGTGGGGGACACAAGGATCATGACAGATGAAGAGTGATGAAGACGAGTGAGGAGTGACAGGACACCAAGAGTACAAATCAGCCAGCATAGTATGACTCTTTAGAGCCATCCGTGTGTATAAATGTCAGGCCGAGAGATACGAGATACTTGCAGAGTACTTCCATGGGGTAATTGCTTTGAATTGCTTCTGGACTTCCAACTTGTGACTGCTCGGTTGTACTGAGTACGTTTACAATTGCACATGGAACGTGATTGACCCAAAGTCCAACGTATTTGATTAGTTAAAGAGATTGTCCCTCAAAACATGATTTCTATTCCTCCAAGTCAAAAACCTCCAAACACAAAAATCTATGTAGTGCAAACACGAATGGAATGGAGTTCACACGTATATGTCGATCTGGCACACACATTCACAAATTGTTAAGATGTCTATGTGTACATTTCAAAATTAAGCATTTTTGTGGATTTATTTTTATATTTATTAAAAACTTCTCATCTGAAAATGCATATTTCAGTACTTGCTCATCTAAGTAGGCCACCCCTCAAATGCAGCATTAACAGTCTGTGTTTAGATGGCAACATATAATGTCTCATTATGAGTGTAAACCACTGCTTACTGGTCAGGTTATCTAAATACTTCAGATCACGTTAATTCAGTCTCAAGGCTCAGTTATGGTTGTGTCCTTAATGGCAACAGTTAACAGTTGAAGCAGCGCTAGCTGTAAACTGAAGGATTAGTGGAGCTGTGTCAGAACTTGGTTTATTCAGGGCTTTAGTTTAATTTCCACACTAGCTTGTCTCTTCGGGCTCGCTGCCATTTTTTTCTATATGCATAAGTGTTGTGGGCCAAGTTTCATTTTATATTAAATGTAGTATAATCCATTTAGATCATAGCCCTTTTTAACTACCAATTAAAAATTAAACCCCGTCCATCAACTTTATCAAATGTTTTGTTGTACAATATTCTACAATAACTCTGAACACTCTTTAGGATCCCACTCTTAAGGATCTCTGGGTATCTACCTAATGTCTCTCTCCACACTCTTCTCCCACACAGGCACTCCTCAAGAGATGGCCTCCAGGAACCAGACTCTCCAGAACATCAGGGCCGCTCGCCTGCTTCAGCAGCAGCAGCAACAACAACAGCAGCAGCAGCAACAGAACCAGCAGCAAATGGTTCAGATGGGCTCTGTTCAGACCCAGGGGGGCTCGGTAGGACCCCAACCCGACATGAGCCTCACATACAATGGCCAGGGTTCCAACCAGGCTTCTCTGTATGGTCTGAACCCGGCCATGAACCAAATGGTCCACCAGCAGCAGCAGCATCAGAGCCAAAGTGTCCAAGCCCCGATGGGCCTCCCGCCCCAGCACAACCCTGCTGGAGGTCCGCCAAGGCAGGCCGGGGCCGGCCCTGGGGTCGGGGGCATGCCTGGAGGAGCTGGAGGTGGCGGCGCCGGAGCATACGGGGGACAGGGAATGTTGATGAACTCCATGTCCCAACAGGCCCTTAAAGGGCCTCCCAACGCAAAGGCCCAGGCACAGAGACTGCAAAGCATGCTGGGAGTCGGAGGCGGTGGAGCAGGTGGTGGAATGGTGCCAGGTGGCTGGCCACAGCAACAGGGACAGGGTCTCCAGGCCATGTCGGGAGGTGTGGGCAGGACTACAGGCGGGGGTGGTGGAGATATGGTTGGGTTTGGCTCCCCCCAGGGCTATGTAATGCAACAAGGTCAACCCCCACGCATGCCTAAGCAACACTTCCAGAGCCCGGGACAGGGGATGACCCAGGGTATGGACCCCAGAGTAGGCCACCCAGCAGCGGGTATGGGGGGCCCAATGATGGGCCCACACATGGGCGGTCAGCCCAGGACTAACCAGACCAGGCCCATGGTCATGAACCAGGGGGTGATGGGGCAGGGCATGGCCGGGATGGGGGGCTTCGGCCCGGGGCCTGGTGGGCCAGGTATTGTTGGCGGCGGTGGAGGAGGTGGGCCTTACGGACCAGGGGGCGTTGGGGTGGGGGGTCCGCCTCAGGGCTACCAGAGGACAGCCAATCAAGACATGTCATCTTATGGATACGTGGGTGGGCCCCCTGGCGGAGGAGCCTTCGGACTAGGGGATGGTTCAGGGGCGGAGCTGGACTCAAGTGACGGTTGGATGGAGGAGTTTTTCCCCAACCAATAGCCAATGGACTTTGGGCTGCATATTTTCTACAGTATGGACTGAAAACACGACACAGACTTGTGGCTGGCATGTATTTTTTTGGTTCGTTGTTGCGTGAATGCATTTGTGTGTGTGTGTGTGTGTGTGTGTGTGTGTGTGTGTGTGTGTGTGTGTGTGTGTGTGTGCAACACGGGTGTTTGTTTGAGACCAAGCTGTAGAGGCACAGAATAGTATTAGTGAAAATCAATAATCCATCCATCCAGATTCATGTATCTACCAACTTTCTAACCTCCCAGTCAAGTGTAATGATGCCATTCATTGTGTTACAAAGTTTAAAGCATCGCCTCCCCCCAAAGACTCTGCTTCAAACATGGGTCAAATGGACATTAATAATGAAGGGGAAGACGGACTGTTTGTGTGTGTCTTTGTGTGTGTGTCTGCGTGTATGCGCACGTGTGTGTGTGTGTGTGTGTGCGTGTGTGTGCGTGTGTGCGTGTCCATCTCCTTTCTGGGGCCCCACCCAGTGCTATGCTTCAGATGCTTCTGTCCTCTATGTGAATGGCAGAGGAGAACAATGGAGCAATGGAGAGAGAGGGAGAGAAAGGGAGATAAGTGGAGGCGCTTTCTCTCCTCTCATCGTCCTCCCATCGCTTCTCCGATTTCTCTCCCCCCCCCCCCCCCCCCCCCCCCCTCCCGCTATCTTGAGGGCCACTCTCTTGGCTGTCTACACTCCCCTCACTAGTTAAACTGTGAAAAAGCCCCCCAATACGATAAGTAATGTCCGACTACGGTGCCACACAGGCTCACTATGCCCTCTAGTGCCATTGGCCGGGATTAAACCAGAGCCAAGCGCTGGCGCTCGTGTGTGTGCGTGTGTGTGTGTGTATGTGTGTCAATGAGAAGAAACAAGTGTTTGAGTGTGTGCATGCGTGCCTTTGTGAAGAAAGATGTGTGAATGCATGTGTGAGTGTGTGTACGTGCGGAGAACGTGTGTGCCCCTGAGTGTGTGGACCCTTGTGAAGAGACATGGAGACAGTGAGAGAATCGGCAGCTATGGCAGGTACTTCAACGTCACACAAACCCACGCGGTCAGCCAGAGAGGATGAGCATATGTACTTGTCCGCGAGGCAGCTAACAGACATATTTTCTTTTACTTCTCACCATTTGTCAATGCAGACACACACACATATATTTATCCCATATATCAGAATGAAACATACGACGGGATGGCTGGATTGAATTGAATGTATTCAAACACCACAAGTGACTTTATTTTAGTGAGAGAGAGAGAGAGAGAGAGAGAGAAAAAAAGATTGACCTTAAATAGGCCTGGCACTTTTTCTTTTATTTAAAATTTTGCTCCGTTTTACACAATATTTAGCCAATGCTATTGATGTCATTTTCAGCTGACAGAGAGGGGAGTAGTAGTCCAGTTTTCATTTTCAAGAAAAGAACATCCTCGCAATCCAGCGCAGCCTTCCATCCCATTGGGATCCAAAGCTGGTTCTCCGTCACCTTGCCCCGACATCACTCTGGTTTCCTTGTACCTTACTTAGCCAGAAAAAAAAACTCGCTTTTCAGCTAGAACAAAAAGGATTGTAACACAACTGTGAAGAGAGACAAGCCGTTTTGCCAGGAAAATAAAAACACTTCCATGCTCTGAAAGTGCTTTTATTTTCGTAGGCTTGAATAATCGGGGACGTGATTTCGGATTGCAAACGTAAAAGAAAAATAATGACAACCTAGAAATACAGACTGGGGAGTGTAAGTAATACTCTGCAACACATGAATCAGTGCTTCTATCAAGAGGAGTGGCTCTTCATATCCTTTACCAATGAGAAAGAAAACACGATGCATGTCATTAATAAAAGTCATAGTCCATATAAGGCCCTGGATTTCAGTCAGGCCATGTCACACTGGTTTGCCTTCATGGTGCACTAATCAATCACAAACACACAATGGATACAACACTCACCCCTCCACGTTATCTTGGTAGAGACAATGAATGACCTGCGATTCAAAAGTCACGAATTTGAATGTGCTCTGCATCGTAAGACCAGAAAGAAAGGTAGATGCCGTAAACAAGCCAAAAAGCCTTTTTCTGTGTAAACTAACTTTTTGCTACCATCTAAAAAGATTTTTTTTCTCGTGGTTGTTGGTGTGGTGTAGTCCAGCCCTTTAAATACAACTCTTCGTCATGTAATGTGTCCCCTGCGAGCATTGCTACATTTGGTAGCGCCCATGCACTGGGCAGATTATTATTTTTTTATGTTATTTCGTCATGTTATGGGCCAACCAGCTGTTCCTTGAGTGATCGTGAGTCTCAAATGGATGGTGATGTTTTGTTTTTCGCAAATAAGTTAGAGTGGTGGTCCCCAATTTCAAAAGAAGAACGAGAGCAAACACCCCTACAAGGAACCATATCCCCCAATCTTCTGACATTTCAATACCAGTCCAAGTCTGCAGACAGTCTGGGAAGGACACTGCTGAGTACCATGGAGGAAGGGTTGGACCGTAGGCCTAGCTGCTGTAACAGAGGCGAGGGGGGGTAGAAACACTTCTTGGTTAGAGGTTGAGGTCTCAAAAAGTCATAATTTCTACTGCTTCTTGGCTGCTTCAAAGCAAGGGTTCGGGACTGAAAAGTAGAAGGAAAGAAAGAAAAAAGCTTTCTCCAAATATCAACCGGGACCAAGACCAAGTCAAATGTAGACAACCTTTTAATTAAACTGTTGTTGATGTTCTCGTTTGGATCGTTCTGTTTGTCCTTGAGTTTTTTTTTTACTGGTGCTGACATATATGTGATTATCAGAAAAAGTATATAAAAGATAATGGCTATTTGTAAATATGTTTTTACAGGTTTAAATACAGCAGATAATACAGTCTCTACTCTGTAAAGAATTTAATGTTTGTTGGAAAAATAGAAAAATATTTTTATTTTGAGACGGTTTTCTTTGGTTTTCACTTTTAACCCATCTGAGCTATGCCATTGCACTTCAGACAATGTCTTACTACTAATTTGTATTGTAAACCTCCTCTTTTTTTTCGCCTTTTTCTAGTTTCAGATTCGACTCTTTTAAAGCAGTGCTTATTTTTCTTTTTATCCTGTACAGTTCTGGAGGAGTTCTGAAATGTTAACAAAAAGAGTTACAAAAAACGTTTTGGTTTTTCAAAAAAGATACAATAAAGAGAGATTGTTCTCGCTGATCATATTAAATGAACCTTTCTGGCCTTGGTCTTTCTCCAACGTATTTGCTTGCAAACACGGTATAATGCTGAAATTGTGTGCGCCAATGCAATACTTAAGTCTTCCAGTAAACTGGCATGCCAAAATGACATATTTGCTTCAAGGTTTCCCTATTGAAAAGCGTTACCAATCAGACTGAGTAATTACAGCGGTAATGTTTTTTTTTCTATTAGGAAGTAATTAGGCTACTTAAACTTGCACATGCCAAAACCCAGAGACTTTAATTTTATCAACAAGTAATGGGGAATATGAAACTCAGCCTGTTATTTTTTCCTGTGAGGAGAGAAACTGAACAGACTTTCTGCTCCGTTTTCTTTATTTCATTATTCACTTCTTCACTGGTTTCATCTTCACTTATCGTCATCCTCCCTTTCCAATATGTCTTCACTACTTAGACCCCTTTTCTACCTCCGTAGTTTCTCATCACATCCATTGTGTTTGTATTTCTGCTAAGCCTGTTTCTTCATTACTTTTGTGCAGAAACCCCCATGACACGCACACACACACACACACACACACACACACACACACACACACACACACACACACACACACACACACACACACACACACACACACATGCATGCACTTATTTGTTCGCTCACCCATCTGACATTGATGAATGGAGTCTTGCAGAGATGACAACATCATTACTCATGTTGAGCCGCGACACCGCCGAGGACAGAGAGGGACGGAGAGGAAGAGTGAGAGTGAAGGACGAGGAGGGCGGGAAAGAGGGAGGCAGGTAAGGGAGGATGACGCAGTAGGGAGACATTGCGAGGACAGTTTCGCGCTGGAAGCACGTGGTTGAACACAGTCCCAGCTCGGAGACCAACGCCAGTAGCCACCCTCCCCAGAGACCAAGCCTGTTGATCGTGGCTGGGAAGTGGGAATGAGGCGCTACTGGCAGTTTTAAGGTCTGGGAGGTGGATGTTTGTTCTTGGTTAGTTTGCATGGGGAAATTGCCTCAAACTAGAACACAAGGATATTTAAATTAGTAGCGGCCTTTTGCTATTATGTCAAAAAAAGTGATGAATGTTCTGCCAGTCTAAATCCTTTTTGTAATTTGTATGCTCAGTATTGGCACCAAGCAGCTATTTTAGACATGGGTATTGTCTCCTAATGTGTCTACAAGAACTCCATCCAAGGGGAACTGTAGCTAGTTATTTGTGTGGGAAACACTGCATGCAAACAGAATATGTTAACTAAGGCTTTTGCTGTTATTCAGCAGGTTTAAAGACAAGCCAGAAGTCTGGTACGCAAATCAGAATTGTTTTTCACCACGCTTTGCTCAATGCTAAGAATCAGGTTGCTCTGTACACAAACACATGAAATGTGAACTAAATGGCTGGTAAATATTTTTTTTGGCTCCACTGACAGACAGGCATACACAAGTAGCTAAATACATATGAAAAAGAAGCAAGACTACAGAGTTGGAGAAAGAAGGAAGAAAAAATGTGTATGCTGTCAGTTTGATTAATTTGGTAACTGCCAGTGTGGTGGTAAGAAGGCCACAGGATAAGGTCTAACCTACTGTGTCGCAACATTCATTCGTGTGATAGTTCTCTGGCTTTAAGTCTATTTCATGTTTATGCATAAAGCATAATCCATGACATTGAACAATCTTAATATAAAGTAATCTAACTGACTGTAGCCAACCGGTAACAAACCTAAACACCGGCGCGCACCCACCATGGCGCACACGCGCGCGCACACGACCATGTTTTCTACAGTGAGGGCGCACTCTATCGGGCCTTCACTAGAACTGTCAATATATGGCATATTTTGTGAACCACGATTTGTTCTCAATGTTATCTCAAATTTAAATATATAATAGAGACCAGGATAAACATTGAAAATTGCACAGTTCAACTTAAATTCTGACGGTGAATTAACACTGACACATTAATATTTCGCCATCTGTAGCAGCAGCTGTTCACAACCTCACATGAGATTAATGTGATATTTATGAATAGCAGAATGCTTTCTACAACCTTTCTATCAATCATATACAAAAATATCGCAGCCATTTTGACTGGAGCCTTATCCTGTTCCCACGTGAGTAGCAGCAGGGCGTGATGGGATCGCAGAGCCATCGAACGGAGTGACTTAGGAGAACAACGGCCGAGCTGTCGAGATCGCTCAGCTCGTTTTGACTATCGAGCTAACTTTAGCTACATGTGCTGAGGTCGAGCAGAGGAATTGATCTCAATCAAAACAATGCCGACAATTACTCTACCGCCGAAGGAAAATGCGCTCTTTAAGAGGATTTTGGTAAGATACTAGTTACCATTCTTTGACATGGCCAGTGTTGTCTTTTGTAAATTCGTCGGCAGTGCCCATCTTATTTTGGCTAGCCAACTAGTTAGCATTAGCTGTAGCTACACTGCCTTAGCAAAATGGCATCATTGAATGGACATGCTAATCTAGACATGTCTCGCGGTGTCACTATTGTAGGCAGTAAAGAGGTTGAATACGTTTGATTTGCATCCGCTTTTCTTGCCTAGTGTTAACGCCACGGTCTGTGGTTGTAAGATAAGAGTTAATATTTGCTTTAATGAGGTAGTTTATACCCGGGCCTCTTCACTTGTCAAACAGCCGCGTCCCACGATGGCTAGCCAGCTAGGTACGCTATCTATGGTTCTAGTGGGACTTAGAGGAACACCAATAGCCGGTTTTGTGACGCTCCGTTCGTACACGCATATGTAGACCAGTGGCCGACTGGCACTTATTTTAATCAGTTATTCTCACAAGCATCCAGGTGGCCAGCTTGTTCACATGAGCTGTAGCAGACAGTAGTAATATTAGTCTTGATCTGACAGTTCAGAAGTATGAGTAATAGCCCCATAACGTTATCCCCATTGGTTCTCAAAATGGTCTGCACAGAGAAGTGCATGAATCAAAACCTGAGTGTAGTGAATGGGGGAACTGAAGTTATTGTGTCAGCACATTTTTAGCTCGTAACATCACCCCGGTAGCTGAAGTTTAGGCCTACAGATGAAGCACCCTATTATAGCTACCGGCCAAACATCCACCCGTTTCACTTACTTGCGCACAGTATTCTCGTAGACAATCTCTGATCCTGTCAATAATACCGACTTTCGATAGTTAAACAATATGCTAAATGGAATGAACTTTCAGTAATAGATTCGCATGGCAACCCTCAAAAGAACTTCAGCATAGATGAGCAATAGCAATGCTGTGATGGTTACCAAACTGGAACCTCACTACCTTCATGTCTCCTCTTTTTAATTGCAACTTTGCATAATAGATCGGATCTTATCCATGCAGTTGTAGTGTACTGTATGTATCTGCCTACTTCGTCCAAGATCGTCATTTGCTATCCAGGAAATGAGTACAGTAACGTTAGCCATTCAACGCGGTGTGGCTTCGCACCCTAGTGAAGACAAACAGGGTGGTATTGGGTTTATCCACTGCGTCTACTCCTCTCCATGTTTGACACTTTAAACAGTGATTTTGAATAGGAACACTTACTGGTTAATGCTTCTTTGTAGTACGCCTACCTGTTGACTGGTGATTGGTGGATGATCTAAGTTAAACGTTAACTACTTAAATATACCTAATCTTTGCATTAATGCTTAGATGCTTATCAATTTGGAGAGTAGAGTCGCCCTCCTTTAGTCTTCAGTCTATCCAAGACTAGTGCCAAGCGTTCTGCCCAAGTGCAATTTTTGAAGTTGGGCAGAACTCCAGTGTGTAATTGGCAGTGGATTTTGTTATATTGTATTATTCCAGCATGGTCGATGCTGTTCTTTGTTGGCGTACCCCCAATGGTAACAAGCTGGCTAAGCAAAGCCATTTTAAAATATAACTTTGCAGGTTATTTTTGAAAATGTGGAGATTAATAAACTGAGGACCCTCTGTTTTCAAAAGTTCCTGCTGTGACCATTATGCTTTTAGACTTTCTTGAAATGAACTACTCACAACATTGGAAAGTAAACTATCTCCAACTTTGAGTGTGAGACATTCTAGTTATAGGTAACGATATTAAACAATGTTTCTGCTGCCTAGACCTGGGATGTTGAGACTATAATTAAAGTAGAATTCATTGGCATGGCGATGGCTAACTGACACTCACTGAATTGGCTTGGTGTGCTGTTACCCACAAACAGTTTCATAGGCTAGGCATCCAACATGGATGTTATTACTGTGCCATCAGTTCCGCAGTCACTGTATCAAATGTTTGCTCTACGAAGAGAATGTTGTGGTTTTATGTTGTGTCGATTTTATTTAATGTAGTGTTTGTGGGCACCTCATATAGACTGGTTACAGACACAAGTGGGATTCTTGCATCCCTCTCTCTAACTCAAGTGGCCAAATCTATTTTGGGTGTTGTCAAAAGACGTGTTGGATAACTACAGCACCAAGCCCAATGATGTAACCAAGTTCACTTAAACTCTATAAGTATACATGCATTAACATAAGTATACACTTATTCATCTTGCTTGTCTTTCTGAACTGACCCCTAGGGTTCATGTACAGCCCAGGGCTGGTCCATCTCACTTTGTACTTGGTGCTCATATGAAGATGAATGTAAACACACACGACATGAGCTGTTTGCCACCTTTCAAGCCTTGATATAAAAGTTCAAAAGCATATGGATTTGAACTTCTTGATATCACTCTTCGGTACATTGGTCTTTGGCTTGGCATATCAAGACTCACACCATTACTTGTGAAGTTATCTCACATTTAATATGTCACTGTCTAAGGAAACACTGTCCATCACAATATTTGAAGTTGCTCTGCACGCAAAAGTAAAGTTATTATTTGTAATCGATCTTGGATCTTTGGCCTGTTTGACCACAATATGAGGTGCTGGTCCTAAGAGGGGGCTATTGTTTCACATCCCAAGAGCATCCCTTTGCCAGGGGACTGGACACTATGGGTGTCCAAGATATTTGCTGTGATGATTCTTTGCATGTTGGGTAGATACAACATGTGACATCAGATTACGGTCCCATTACATTATAATGTGGGAGGGGACCCTTTTATCAGATGTGTTGCTTAATAAAAAGACCATTGCTCCCAGTGTGCTAATGATGAGAATAATCCCCAGTGAGTTGTACAGGGCTTCGGTTTTCCATGTGTTTAACTGATGTCATCTTTCGTTGCCGTTAGTGGGGTTCTTAGCAGGTCAAAGAAATGCCATCTGCCAACCCCCCCCCCCCCACCCCACCCCTCCCTCCCCTCTGTCTGACACACACAGACACAGTAATCTGTGATCAGTTTAAATGGAAAGTAGGGAATGCTAGTGATTGTACAACATGTGCCTAAATATAACACCATAGCAAAGAGCTGGTAATTTGGGTAGTTGGCTAAGTGTTGCAGAGGATTTGCAGTCTGTTCTGAAGTCAGACCATCATAACGATTAACAATAATCATGGTATCAAGGTTTCAGATATTTTGGTGCATTAAATACAAACAGGAGGGAGTACATACATTTTGCCTGCATTAGACAGCAGTACAATCTTCTCGTAACAGGTGTTATGATGCATCAGCTTATTGCCGTTTGCAATTGATCATACTGTTCTCCCAGTAGTCTAAAGCAAAACTGTATTCAGATTTCTTATTACCGTCTGGCTTGTCTATCCACCCAGCCTGTTGAGCCTGCGGACACACGGCCTTGTCGCTTCCTTACATGTCACTGAATTGTTGTTGTTTGTCTGAGTTGCATTAATGTCATTCCTTCTGCTCCTCTGTCCACAGCGATGTTACGAACACAAACAGTACAGAAATGGACTCAAGTTCTGCAAACAGATCTTGTCCAATCCCAAATTTGCCGAGCACGGAGGTGAGTGGCAGAGCACCATGGAAGCAACGACACTGTAAAGAACATCACATCTGCACCTCACACATGCCTCATATTCTCTGTCCTCGCTTCCACCCCATGCCCACCTCTCTCTCTCTCTTTCTGCTCTGTTTGCTGTCCCTCAGAGACCCTGGCGATGAAAGGCCTAACCCTCAACTGTCTGGGGAAGAAGGAGGATGCGTACGATCTGGTGAGAAGGGGTCTTCGCAACGACCTTAAAAGCCACGTCTGTATCCTTTGTCCACCTCTCTCTCGTGTGTGTGGGTGTGTCACACGTGTACGCAATGTCGACGTGTGGCGTTTAAGTAGCAGACTCTTATCTGGAGTCTGTTCCAAACAGGCACAAAGTCACTGCTGCTGCCCGCACTTTTGTTTTAAACGTACTCGTAACTTCGTTTTACTACAGCCGTCGTTTTTGTTGACATTTTTAACAAAACGAAGAATAAATCACTCAATCCAACCTGTATTTGTTCCTTTATAAATGGGTTCTCTTGCTTAGTTAGTAATGGCAGTGCAGTGAACATTTTGGGAGAGTTCCATGGTGTTGAAGCTCCGTGTGCGTCAGGTGTACTATAGAGATTGTATACGAGCTTTTTTAATATACCTACACGGCCTTCGAGTACTAAGCAGGAACAGTGAGTGTGTGCACGCAGTGCGTTTGGTCCTTAACCTTCTCCCAGGCTGGCACGTGTACGGCCTGCTGCAGCGCTCGGACAAGAAGTACGACGAGGCCATCAAGTGCTACCGTAATGCTCTGAAGTGGGACAAAGACAACCTGCAGATCCTGCGCGACCTCTCCCTGCTGCAGATCCAGATGAGGGACCTGGAGGGCTACCGGGTGAGCGGGCGGAAACGCGCGTGTTGAAACAAAGTTTTACATTGTCGTTAATAATCTTTTTTGTTTACTAATAACATGTGCCATTTATATAGTGCTTTTCTCAATACTCAAAGTCACTTAACAAGCCATTACAAAACAATAAGAAGATTGAGGCTTTTTACATTTTCTTTAAACCTGCACGATACCTTTTTCCCATTAGCAACATTTACTGGCTTCAGTTGTAGCAACAGTTATAGCCAAATCATTTTCAGACAGTTACTGAGACTTTCTCACGATGGGGGGGCAAAAGTGGAACAGAACAGATATTACTTAATGCAGTAAATAGCTGAAATGGAAAAGTTAAAAGTTTAACCTTCATTAAACCGTTGATGCTCAAATCTGATGGGTCGTGCACATACAAAGCTTACAGCTGACTCACATTCTGTGGCTGTGTCCGCTCAGATTGCTTAACAAAAGTTGGCAGAACTATTTAGAGTACCCCCTCATGCTTTAGCGTTTTACGTCCATTGTTATCCTCTTTACATCCTCGCCACTCCATAAAACAAAGTGAGCACAAGGGAGGCATTGCACTAAATCTCCCACTCTGAGATTTAGTGAGATCTAATGTGAGCATTAATGTCTTCAATGTCTGTTAATTCCTCCCCAGGAGACCCGGTACCAGCTGCTCCAGCTGCGGCCGGCCCAGCGCGCCTCCTGGATCGGCTACGCCATCGCCTACCACCTCCTGGAGGACTATGAGATGGCTGCCAAGATCATCGAGGAGTTCAGGAAAACACAACAGGTTGGACACAACTCATGTCCCCCACATGGCAAAAGCACCTTACACTCGGAAAGCACCTGAAGGAATAAAGCGAAGATGTCGTAGTGCTAAACCGACAGATTCGGGTTATCCCTTAGAATTCTGGATATTCAGCGTACAAAATACTGTTATCACCAGACAATGACCACAGTTCATTTAAGGCACCACTTTGCAGCCAAGGTCTTGCAGTCTTCACTCTCTACAGACTTGTTAAACACAGCCCACGTAACCACTGTATGTGATCGCCAGTGCCGTCTGTTCTCTGGCTTGCTTCTGATAAGCCCTGCCTGCATCCTGTCTTTATGCTGTCTGCACGGCAACGTGGAATACAGTTCAGAGAGGGCTGTGGTGCAGCCTTTCCTGTAAACTGTAGAGTCTCCCTCCTAACCCCGTGGCTGTTTGTGTGTAGATCACCTACCATCTAAATATAGATATGGCTCAATAACGGTAGACATGCTGAAAGCTTTACCAAAAGTCAAACGTTCAGGGTTACATGCAGTTTTGACAACAAACTAAAAGTCTGGCGAGTGATTTTTACTAATTTGCTCTTCTGTTTGTGACACCGCTACACACAGATCCCCTTATCTGAAGCCTTTTTTTAAATGCATTAAAGTATAACAGTTTAACATTGAGTAGATGCCAATAAATAAAGTATCATTATTAACCTATAAATACACATACATGCATGCATTCTACTCATGTATCGGATCATTCATAACCTAAATGAAGGGGATCTCTTGTAACCTCAGTGCCCATCTTTGTTTCGGTGTGTCTTTCCTCGGCTGGGTCTTGGTGTGCGTGGTCCAGACGTCTCCAGACAAGGTGGACTACGAGTACAGCGAGCTGCTGCTGTACCAAAACCAGGTGCTGCGGGAAGCGGGCCTGTACAAGGAGGCCCTGGAGCACCTCTCCAATTACGAGAAGCAGATCTGCGACAAGCTGGCGGTGGAGGAGACACGAGGTGGGTCCACATTCTCCCCGCGCTAGTCTCTCGGTAATGCAACGTTTTTGTCTTTCACGATGGTCACATCAAGTGAGGCTATTTGTTTTTCTATTTTGCACCAGTCCGTCTTCATGACTTGGCGTCAACTTTATCGGGGAGAATGGTTCAATATGTAATTCGTCGTCAGCGTACATCTCGTAGGAGTTGTCGGACAATGCGAAAACGCTCAATGCGACCGCACTATCCAACGTTCAGCGCTGTTGACGGCAGGATCTGGTTGGAATCGGGCTGTATTCATGTAGTCTGATCCCGGCGTAAGACACAGTCTCTTAGCCTGAGCCAGCACGGCTGACCTTAGCCAGTGAGATCTGTCACAATAGCCTCCTGCAGATATGTTGTTTTAATGTTTCACCGAGTGCATGCAGACCAGCCGTATTGATCTGTAAGCTCTCCAATGATATTAGCTTCAGTGTAACCGGAATCGATATTTTGACTTTGTTTAACAACCTTTTTTCTCTCCGTTGCTCAAAAGACATTGCAGGATTGATCTCCTTAATCCCCCCTTTTTAAGCAGCTATAAGCACATAATTGTTGTCGACTTTTGGAATCAAATCTTGATTCCAGTGCGTTTACTCAGACCTCCCCCTCCTGCCCCATACCGGTAAACTGCGATAAGTCTACAGTGTGCTCACCTCATCCTCCCTGTCTCTCGTAGGGGAGCTGCTGTTGAAGCTGGAGCGCATGGAGGATGCCACGCAGGTGTACCGGCACCTCCAGGAGCGCAACCCGGAGAACTGGTGCTACTACCACGGCCTGGAGAAGTCCTTGAAAGCAGGTACAGCACATTGTCTTTGGGAATGCTTCGCATTAGATCTTTTATTTTATTTGTATTTTTTTTTGCATTTTCCTTTTATGTGTAAAAACGAAGCAATATTTTTGCTCTTTTTTTTTTTTTCAGAAACGGTCGATGAGAAACGGAAAATCTACGAGGAAGCGTGGGAACAGTATCCCAAAGGACTGGTTCCCCGCAGGCTACCCCTCAACTTCCTATCTGGTGCGGCCAATCAGATGCTCGTACCCTTTCCCACCGTGCCATTCGTTAAAGAAAAATCCAAGCTTTGACAATGTTTGTCCCTTTGTCCAGGCGTCAAGTTCCGGGAGTGTTTGGACCGGTACCTGAGGTTGAACTTCAGCAAAGGATGTCCGCCCGTCTTCACAACCCTCAAGTCCCTCTACCACGACAAAGAAAAGGTGACTGGGGTTTTCTGATCGGTTGCCTCGGTTACTTGGTCAGGAATGCTTTTGGTATTTCTTGCAACCAAGCAAACTGCGGCAACCCACATGACCTTTGACCATGTGCCTTGTCAACTCTGCTTCTAGGTCGCAATAATTGAAGATTTAGTCGTCGGCTATGAAACCTCATTAAATGGCTGTCGAATGTTCAACCAGAACGGTGAGTAGAAGATCCACACCTTTTTAAAAGAATAGTTTAGACATTTAACGTTCATGTCTTTACAGTCAACATTTTGTTTTGTTTTGAAGCTGTACTGTTATTGGCTGCTGGTTTCAGATGGCGGAAAGGAGGAGCCACCGACCACGTTGCTCTGGGTGCAGTACTTCCTGGCCCAGCACTACAACATTGTCGGCCAGCAGACGCTCGCCCTGGAATACATCAACACCGCCATCGAGAGCACGCCCACGCTCATAGAACTGTTCGTCATCAAGGCCAAGATCTACAAGGTACCGGACATCGAGACGACACGCACGCAACACGCTCCATCGAAAACCACGGTCTCAAGCCGCGAGCGCAACCCCCAGGAGCTTGTTTGGTGACCTGACCCTGTTTTGACCCTTTTGAACCCCTGTCCTCGCGCAGCATGCGGGGAACATCAAGGAGGCGGCCCAGTGGATGGACGAGGCCCAGGCGCTGGACACTGCCGACAGGTTCATCAACTCAAAGTGTGCCAAGTACATGCTGAAGGCCGGCCTGGTCAAAGAGGCAGAGGAGATGTGCTCCAAGTTCACACGGGTGAGAGATGAACATGAACAGGGTTTTACTTGTTGGCTTTCCTTGCTTGCTGCATGTACACATGTTGCAAGGAGATGCATATAAGGGCAAGCGTTGATTAATACATGAGATGGGTCAATTGTATGTAAAGGTGGCGCTCTGCATTCAGAACAGGGATATAAACATGGCTTTTTAGGATAATAGTGAAAGTGAAATGATGCAAGACAAACTAGAACAGAAAATAATCATTCATAATTAAGTAAATTTTAATTAGAATGTAAAATGTTGATAAAACATTTGTTAAACTAATGGCAATCAACATCAGTGTTTATATTGCCACTTATTTTCCATGGATCTGTTTTGTAAATGCCCATAGGAGGGAGCCTCTGCAGTGGAGAACCTGAACGAGATGCAGTGCATGTGGTTCCAGACGGAGTGCGCCCTGGCCTACAAGGGCATGAACAAATATGGAGATGCCCTCAAGAAGTGCCACGAGATCGAAAGGGTGAACCACCGTTTATCCTCCATGCGCTACAAATTGCAGCTGTCTGGAATCAGCCTGCGTGTTTCCATTTTTGCATTTAGTTTCTAAATGTTTTGGGTCTGGTCCCGCGTAAACCTCCTCTCCCTTACCCTCCTCCTCCTCCCCCCACCTCCTTCTTCCCCTCCCATCCACAGCATTTTGTGGAGATCACCGACGACCAGTTTGACTTCCACACGTACTGCATGCGCAAGATGACGCTGCGCTCCTACGTGGACCTGCTGAAGCTGGAGGACGTGCTGCGGCAGCACCCCTTCTACTACAAGGCCGCGCGCACCGCCATCCAGATCTACCTGGGTCTCCACGACAACCCACTGACCGACGACAGCAAGGAGCTGCAAGCGGACACGGGTACACACCACCCCCCCCCCCCCCGCCCTTCTTCTTCTGCTGTCCTGCAGCGTCAACAGAAGGAGGACCGGTTTACCGGTTTATTGTTTTCAGATATACTAGTTCACGGCAATCTGCACAGAGGAAACATTGCGATCACGCTCTTCCACTTCGAATCGCGTCAGACAATAACCCTTCTACTGTTCTACTGCATTGGACCCTTGGTGGAACCGGCTCCTCGCTCTGAGATCTGCTTTGAACTGAGTAGTAGTGGTTTATGGTGGCGCTGGGTATATGGAGGGTTATGTCTGCAGTGTGTATCACAAGGCTGATGCTATGAACTCGGTGAAATAGTGATGTGGCAGTTGTATATCCTCTTGGGCTGTTCTAGGGCTTAATAATTAATCAAAATAGTATCGCAATATGGCCAAGTGCAATATATCCAAATTGCAGGAGCTGCGATTTACTAAGGGTAAAATCTGTAAATGTATAACCCCATTATAAATGTAAGTACTGTAGTGCTGCAGAGATGCCCTCACCTACAATTTCTTTTCTCACATCATGATTTTAATTGTTTTTTCCCTTAAGAGTGAATCATATTGCAATCACAACATCTGTCAAAATAATTGCAATAGGATTTTTTTACCATATCGTTCAGCCCTACCTTTTGCAAGACATTGATTTTGTTTTATGTAAGGGTCATGAGAAATTCCTCTCAGAAGGTGTGTGTTGATGAGGGTGTACAGCCGCACAGGCAGACTGGCACGTACTTATTCGGTTTTAACAGAAAAAACGACGACGACCACCAGCATTGATAGGTGGTGCTTCTCTGTTCCCCCTCCAGCCAACCTGTCGGACAAAGAGCTGAAGAAGCTGAGGAACAAGCAGAGGCGGGCCCAGAAGAAAGCCCAGCTGGAGGAGGAGAAGAAGAACGCAGAGAAGGAGAAGCAGCTGAAGAACCAGAAGAAGAAGAAGGAGGACGACGACGAGGAGATCGGAGGGCCCAAGGAGGAGCTCATCCCGGACAAACTGGCCAAGGTGTGTGTTTGTGTGGAGCATGGTTGATTAATCATCGATGACTACAGTGTATTTAGTCACTTCTTGGACATCCCTACCACGATTTCTACCATGAAGCTGTGTGAAGGTCCATTCCATACCAATGCCCTGTGCACTGTTTGCAGGTAGAAAATCCTTTGGAAGAAGCCGTCAAGTTCTTGACACCACTAAAGCACCTGGTGAGAGACAAAATCGACACGCATCTGCTGGCCTTTGAAATCTACTTCAGGAAAGGTAGGCGAGAACATTCATATTCTTTATTTTTTAACCCACTGAACGTGTCTTGAACTCAGGCTCGCATTAAGTCAGTGTTGGCACTAGGGGTTAAACGATTCCTACCACGTAAATAAATGAAGTTGGTTAGGTGCTTTGGGGTCGGCTTAGCTCAGGAGCTAGAGCAGGTTGACTTGTAACCGGAAGGTTGCTAGTTCGATTCCCGGCTCCTCCTAGCTGAGTTTCGAGGTGTCCCTGAGCAAGACACCTAACCCTAGCTGCTCCCGAAGAGCTGGCTGTCTTGCATGGTTGACTCCGCCATCTGTGTGTGAATGTGTGTATGAATGGTTGGAAATTGCTTTGGATTAAAGCGTCTGCTACATGCCCTAAATGTAAAGGTTGCGGTCATTGCAAAAATGGAAACACGCAGGCTGATTCCAGCTGCAATTTGTAGTGCGTGGAGGATAAACGGTGGTTTAGACCGAGAGGCGATTGCAAGAGAATCCCTTGCTTGGTACAGTCTCGAGTCACGAGGGATGCAGGGGTTTCCCTTACCCTTTCGATCTCGTGGCACTTCTTGAGGGCATCTCTATATTTGTTCATGCCCTTGTAGGCCAGGGCGCACTCCGTCTGGAACCACATGCACTGCATCTCGTTCAGGTTCTCCACTGCAGAGGCTCCCTCCTATGGGCATTTACAAAACAGATCCATGGAAAATAAGTGGCAATATAAACACTGATGTTGATTGCCATTAGTTTAACAAATGTTTTATCAACATTTTGCATACTAATGAAAATTCATTAGTTCATTAATTCATTCATACAACTTCATAAGCATACGGGCAAATTCTCATCCATAAGGCCTCACAAGTGTTTCTGCTGTGAGAGTAGGGCAAACTATTATTATTTCTGCATTGCAGAAAACCTTTAAATACTTTCAAACTGCATAAGCTGCTACTGAGATGTATGGTTTGTTTTAAAGACGCCACCAGATTGCTACACCTTTCCGTTTGAACATTGTCACTTTATTTAACCTGCGCCTTCAGTTATTCTTCCATTTTCTTTCCCTCTGCTAAATTGAATCCTGGGATTGTAACTGTTGTTGTGTCGTCCTCCCCCTTCAGAAAAGTACCTGCTGATGCTTCAGTCTGTGAAGAGGGCCGTGACCATCGACCGAGACAACCCCTGGCTACACCAGTGTCTAGTGCGCTTCTTCAAAGGAGGTGAGGGAAAGGATTCATCACTGGAAAGGATAGCCAAGTGATTAGTTTGACTCCCCGCTGAAAGGTTCTTGGTTCGATCCCCCAATGTCCCCACAGTCTACCCCCCTGGGTGTCCTTGAGCAATGATGCCGCACCCCCTACCTGCTCATTAATGACACGAATACCTACTTTGGATTAAAGTGTCTGCTAAACGACTTAACAACTCGGCCAGCCCCACCGTTTGCTTGAAGCGCCAAACATGGTTCGCTTTACAAACCATACAGTGGAGGGCAAGTTATTGTGTCACGTACGTGCACAGCTCTGGGTGTATTTAATAAGCCGTGTGTGTGTGTGTGTGTGTGTGTGTGTGTGTGTTGCAGTGTCGGAAAGCAAAGATCTTCCAGCAGCTGTGCGCACGGTGCTGAAGCAGGAGATCACACGTCTGTTTGGCGACAGCAACGCCAGCAGCTTCAACCAGGCCTACCTCTCCAAGCACTCCAGCTCCATACCCCACCGGGTGGCTGGTAGGTGCCCTGCACATCAGTCAAACATATCTCTCACTCACGCACTCTCCCATACACGCACTCACACAATACTTTTAACTACTTTAAAAAAGTTGGGCAGTTCTGAGGCACTTGGTTGTTTTAATTAACATGCTATATTCATTCTCCCGTTAGCTGCAAAGATGATGGTCTACATGGACTCGTCGACTGAAACTAAAGCAATGGAGCTGGCAACTGCCCTGGATGAGTCCCTCGTCAATAGAACCATAGTGGTATGTCTTCATGTCCATACACACACCCCACCAACTCGCTACTAGCATTCGGGATATATTCAGTTGAAATGGAGGATAAGAAAGAAATTTATAACGTTATGATAATTAAATGTTAATGATTGATGTATAATCAACTTTCTCTATTGAAAACATAGTCCAATGTCCTGACTTTTCAGGTGCCGTGTCGTAGTTCTGGGTGTCACAACACCTGAGAGTGGGAGTAAATGAATTGGCAAGGGGCTGTGTACTACTTCCTGTTTAAGCACTACTGCCCAAACGGGAATCTCTATAAGCAGATGTGGGCTGACGAAATAGGCTTTAAGCAGACCTCTGTAGGAGGCGACCATATTTGAGGCATCAACTGCATGCTGGTGCACGTTTTAGAATGACAAATCAAAATGGTTGAGCCTGTAGGCAGTGATTTCAACAGGATGATTGTGTGCAGATCATGTGGGTCATGAAACAGTAGGAACTATCAAACATATCTGGATATTTGGCAGATAAACAAGTTCAAACAAGAAGATAAAATACTGTGAAGAGCGTCCAATAAAATATTTATGTATTGTGTTTTTCCTCCTAACCTCTTCATCCCCAGGGGACCTGTATCCAGGCCACCTTATTATGCACCACAATCTCACAGGTGTTCTCTTTCTTTTGGTACCAAGATTCCATATTATAGCCCTCGTAGTTGTGGCGATTTACTCCATTCCCATTGGGTGGGTTACTTTTGGCAAAAACCTGAGGAAGAGGTCCGGTGATGAAGAGGTTAACAAACGACGACGTAAAATAATGCGCTTGTACACTCGATCTGCCAACTCTACTTCCATCCTCACGTAATCACCGCACCGTAAACAGTGAGGATGTACGGAGGAACAACCGGGTACTACGCCATTCTTTTTCCGGTCCTCTCCCAGACGCTGAAGCAATCCGCGGTGGTTTTCAACCGGCGGATTTCGCCCGATCACAAAGTCATTGCGTCCCTCCTCTCCCTCCGCAGGTCTGCACAGACGTGCTGGAGAGCCTCCGAAACGGCGCGCTGGGCGACTGCAAGGAGCGCGCGGAGGCGTATCGCACCGTGTGCCACAAGCTCTACCCCTACACGCTGGCCTTCATGCCCCCCGGCTACGAGGAGAACGCCAAGATGGCCAACGGCGACGCCACTATGGAAACGGAGGAGCTGACCAATGAGATGTGAGCGCTGGCGGAGTGACGGGTGCCAGCGGTGGTGGAGGAGCAATTCTTTTTTTTATTTCTTTTTTTTTTTATAATATATATACAGCCTGGCACCGAGCCTTAGGGTACACCACCCGGTGGCCGTTTGGGGTGAGAGGGGGTGGGGGAAGGGGGGTGGTGGAGCCAGAGCCGGAGAAAAGCTGACGAGAGGTTTGTGTTCTCTGGCTCGGCTCGAAAGGGTCTGCCCCCGGCGACACTTGGCTCTTTTCCACGTGGTGAAATTCAGGACTGTGTTTGTGTGTGTGTGTGTGTGTGTGTGTGTGTGTGTGAGAACAAAAGGGGAGGGGAAAAAGAGAGAGATGAGAAAACAGCTATTTTACTTTTGTTTTTGCTTTATTTTTTTTATTTTTTAAATAGTGCTGACACACACTGAATATTGGGGGCGGGGTGGGGCTCCATGACAAACCGCTGACGTGACGAACAAGACGGATCTTGCGGCGTCTGCCTCAGGAGGTCCAGAACAACCGGGACTGCAGCCACTACTTTTGAGTCAGCTTTGACTATACTTCCACACACACACACACACACACACACACACACACACACACACACACACACACACACACACACACACACACACACACACACACACACACACACACACACACACACACACACACACACACACACACACACACACACACACTCACTGCGACCAGTGTTCCCTGCATTTAAAAAAAAAAGAACGTTATTTATAAGGAAAGAACAAACAATACCCTCTCTGGGACAATGGAGAACCAGCGCAGGTCTCCGGGGAAGAAGATTCGTGGTTACTGACGGCTGAAACACAATTCGCTCCGGGACCCCACCAGCACGGGCGCCTGTATATCCTTTGGAAAGGATTTGGTGACCTCTACGTGTGGAGCGCGGTAGCACGGACAGTCCTGCAAGTATTCTGCCCATAGCGGCACAGCTCTGGTGACTGTGTCCCACTATTGACAGATATATGACTGTACCCCACCAACTTCCCATCCTTCCTGGGTCCAGTGTGAACTTAGGGAAGGTCTGATTCTGTAGATCTGTGTTTATTTTTTCACAGAGCTATACTTGGAGCATAGCTTCTTCTGTATTGGCACTGCACATGCTGAAAAGGGTGTGTATGGTGCATACTTCCACACTTTCACTGCTACCATGTGTTTTTATTTTTATTATTTTTTAGATCTAAAAGGGTTGGCTAGATCTAAGCAATACTACAGACACTGTGTAGTCCATAATGGAATGAATAAACTCATGTAATTGATGCTAATGATTTCTTTAGCCATATAAAATGGATTGGACTGAAGGTCTTTGCGGGACGTGTGGCATTGTTCTTTTGAGTCCGTTGTACAAAGTCTTTGTTACCAAATTCATTTTGAGTGCATGAAACTACCCTGCATCTCCCTCAGGCCATGTGAAAATGAGCCTCCACTCCATCCCATCTCCAACATTGCATCTTCAAGGTCAAGAGTCAAGGTAGTTCTGTTGCCCACGGTTACCGAGGATACAATTCTACAAGTAGCATCATGAACCCCTGATGTTTGTCTGTAGCCCCGCCTCATCCTCTCTTGTTCTGTCAAGTTTTCCCTTTTTAATCTGTCCCTTATTTTTCCTCTTAACTTTTGATTCTAATGTGAAAGGTGAAATCTGGGATGGTGTTGTATGATTTCTGATTTTTTTTTAATATTAAACCAGACAAAACAAAGTTTTATTTTTATGTTATTAACATCATCCTGAAGGCTCCTGTACACTCCCTGTCATATATATATATTCCTGACTTTCATGCATTTTAAACTTTAGTCACCAGCACTGCTCAAAATGGGCCTGGTACCGGTTCCTAATGTCGGCCACAACTCTAGGTTAAGTTATTGGTCATGGCATATTTATCGTTTTTCAATCCAGCAAATACTTTATGAATTTGACTTGCAACTGTGCAGATATCAGGAGGATTAGCAAAATCCGTAGATGCCAAACGTTACAAATAAACACACAATATTAAACCCTTAATCTGAACAAACATTTAACAAGGTGTGTTCTGTTCATAATTACTACAGCAGCCAATGTGGTTGGGATAGGGAGTGTCCATGATTGTGGCAGGTGCATAATTTGAGTCTAAATCTGTTAATGATAATTAACGACCATGTCATTCCCTTCCCACATAATGAAAAGTAGGCTGAAGATGATTGACATTGTAAGTCACAACAATGAAAGTAAAGCTAAGCTACAATATAAAGAAATACAGGCCTATGTTCAGTGATCTCTTTGGGACTGACACTGTTCTCTGGCTAGTTACTTTTCTGAACTGCTATGGAGAGATCTCGTGAGATCATTCCTATGATTCTCCTTTTAAATCCATTTTCTCCTTCTGCAACACAACAGTCAGCTCTGCGAGTGTGCTTGTGTCAGCTATAATAACTGTATCCCTGACATACATTACCTCTTTTTAAATTAGAATTGGTACACATCATTATATAGTCCATAACCTACCCATAGCTGCTGGGCTTGATTTAGACCCACAGAGGTTCAACGAATCTGAACATGCCAATAAACCAGCCTTATTGTCTCATTGACACCTCCAATTACCAAATATTCAGAAACTCAACTCTATAGCACTAGGCCTACTAGACAGTTTAATATTGTGATGTTGTTGGAGAATCCGTTGTGTAAATAATTTCAGAATAAACACATTTTTGGTTTGTTTTTTATGAGTGAGGAACATTTGTTGGTTTGTTTTTTATGGATTCTAGTCATTAGCACAGTCAAATTTGCATAATGACCTCCACCAAAATCCAATTGGAAATGTCCATGTAAATATAGGCCTATATCTGCAATGTAAACGTGCATTGTAGGCTGCTCATTTGTCTCTTATGAGGTCTGTGACCCTACCCTTGAGGGGTAGACTGTGATGGCGTTACACATTGCATTAGCCTAAATATATAGGCATATAAGTTGTGTAATGGGAGGCGGTGGAAGTCCCCTCCCACCACTGAATCCACACCCACCCTCACCTCTTGCAATCGTCACCTTGCTGTCGAGGGACAGAACGCAAACTCAACATTGTCTTGTCTGACCTCAACGAACTCGAATGGGAAAGAGAAACTGGCCACTCTTCTGCAAACAGGCTTCAGTCTTTTTTAGCACACATTCCCTTCTTCGCTGAAGAAGCATGGAGTCATCGCTTGAGTTTTCTAACTCGTTTAGCAGCGTGTCGTCACTGCCCGTGCGGTGCAGGACTTTCAAAGTTATAGTGATCGGGGACTCCGGGGTCGGAAAGACCTGTCTCACGCATCGCTTTTGCGCCGGCGAGTTTCCCTGCCGACCCGATGCCACCATCGGGGTGGACTTTCGCGAGAGGATTGTCGACATCGATGGAGAGAGAATTAAGGTAAACGAGCCAACGCAAACAAGTGATTTAACATGTAACCAAATACCCAAGGCACCGTCAACAGTTGAATATGTTTTGCGCTGGAATGTTAGGCGTAGTTTGCATCCATTCACCTTTTTTGTTGGTTTGCAAGCCTTTACTTGGTATCAAAGTTCACCGTTAGGTCAAGGGGTTTTTCGCACACACAGAATGTGACATTGGTGAGAAAATGCAATTAAAAAATATCTTTAAACATTGTATTGATGATAATTACTTCGGTGTTCAATACTCAGTGGATGTAGACAACCCTACCCATAGTGGTGGGCATTTGATGACACATGGTTCAACCTGAAAATAAAACACGTGGGTGGGACATAGTATGCGTGAGAAATGCATAATGGTGCTGTTCTCTTCACGCTGTTGGTTAATAAGCACATGATGGAGGAAGTTAGTCACATAGAGGAAGTAC